>PVJN01033199.1:0-23604 GCA_004026805.1 Lasiurus borealis | reverse complement strand
ATTTAAAGTGTTGGCAGATTCTCAGTTATTATACAAGTTCAAGAAGTGCCAGTGTGAACACTCATTGGGGCTATTGAAAAAAGATACCTTGCAATTATCTGTGATCCCTACTGAATCTGAGAAACTACAAATTTATCAGTAAAATTATTTTATATTTTTCAGGAATCCTAAATTCTGTATGTTCCAATAAAAATCTCTCACTGATTAGTCCTTTGAAAGCAAGTATCATAACATAGTCATCTTTGCTTGACAGTAACAGATGTCCAATAAGTGGTTAAGTTTAGAGATCACCCACTCTCTGAATAGCATTATTTTTCCTCTCTCAAAAGCATATTTCCTGCGTTTTGTATAACATAAACAGATCAAATATGAGTTGGTTCCAGCAAACATATTTTAACAAAAATTGCTGAAAATGTCTTATATCTAATATAGAAACCCCAAGTACACTAAATGATAATTCTAAAAGAACAGATAAATGAAAACTGAATATTATTTCTCCAATAAACATCTGTGCATGTGCACACATACATTCTTGAATTCATAGAAGGGCAGATTATATAAAATATATAAAAAAACTTACAACAAATAAAAAGAGTGCTATATCCTATTAAGTATTTCCTTGCTTTATGATAATAGGTTTCAAGTATTTTTTATAGAAAAATGTGAGGCTTCAAATGAAAAACGTACCAGATACACAGGATTATCTTGTAAAGGTTATTAACAAGAGACCTTCTCATCAAATTTTTGTATAGTTACTTACAACGCAGCAACAATTTGATTTCCTTCAAATTGAATATCTAAGCCAGAAGGACAGATGTAGAAAGCAATGAATGAGGTTGATTGATATTCACTGTCATTATTCCAGCATCAGGAGAAACAAAAACTAAACAAATTTTTTAAAAATGTGTAGCTATAACCTTGGGAGCAAAAGCTAACATTCTCACTGTTATTTGTTTGCTGGAATACTTATACCCAGTAAGAAATAAGGACTATTAGTGAATCTAAAGAAAGAAGTAGAATGTCCATATCCTTGCTGCTAATAAATATGCTTTATAAGTATTATCCATCTTTCAATAGAAGGTTTCTAAGGGTCTTTCCAAGCACATACTTTTTTAATAGTTGAAACAGTCTGCTGAGACAGTTTCAAATAAATGTTACATATTTGGGACATCCCACTAATCAGAAACTTGGAATATCTTTTATTAATTAAAAATGATGAGATAGCCCTAACCAGTTTGGCTCAGTGGATAGAGCATTGGCCTGTGGAGTCAAGGGTCCCAGGTTTGATTCCACTCAAGGGCATGTATCTTGATTGAGGGCACATACCTAGTGGGGGGTGTGCAGGAGGAAGCTGATCAATGTTTCTCTCTCATCGATGTTTCTAATTCTCTATCTTTCCCCCTTCTTCTCTGTAAAAAATCAATAATATATATATATATATATAAATCAATTATATATATATATATATATATATATATATATATATATATATATGGTAAAATAAGCTTTCTTCTATGAAATCCAAATGGGAAATTAAACCCTCAAAGTATAAGACCCGTTTTCAGCTTCATTAGCTGTAGTCCAGAAGTAAAACTCTTATTATGAATGGGGACTCTGGAACAAATTCACCATGTAGGCCATGGAAAACTGTTTCTGGTGTTAGGAAACAACCTTTGTTGTTCGGAAATAGCCTTTGAGTTACACATGACTTCAGTGCTTTATTTTTCAATGCAATCTAATTTGATATTATAGCAGAACATTCAAGCATTTAAAAAATTCCCTCAAGGCATAAATGTTCCAACATGCTTTTTAAAAAAATGAACCTGTTGTTAGAAAAGATAGGTGATGAAAGGATGAAAATTTTCCCTTTAGAAGCTATACATTTCTGTCAGGTAATATGAGAACAATAAAATTAAAATATTCTTATTCATTTTTCATATATGACACAATTAATTTTTATAAAATCATTTGCTTACAATAAAATGAGCCCTCTTCAATTTTACATTTTAATGTTTTGTCAACTGTATACACCTATAAAATCAAAAAAACTATCAATGAATAGATAAATTTTATCACTCCAGATAGTTCTCTCATGCCCCATTAAATTCAATATCCATCATCTCTAGCCTTACACAACCACTAATCTGCTTTTATGAAATCATAGAATAGTTTTGTCTCTTCTATAATTTATCCTATATAATAAAAGGATAATTTGCAAATCGACCATACGGCAGAACAAAAGGTTACTATGACACACACTGACCATCAGGGGGTGGACACTCGATGCAAGAGCTGCCACCTGGTGATCAGTGTGCTCCCACTTGGGGAGCACCATTCAGCCAGAAGCCCTGAGCCTCGCTCACTGTTGGTGAGTGCAGCATTGGCGGCGGGAGATTCACCCACCTCCATAGCAGTACTAAGGATATCTGACTAAAGTCTTAGATCCATGTGGGGGCCTAAGTTGTCAGTCAGACATCCCCTGAAGGATCTCAGACTGCAAGAGGGTGCAGGCTGGGCTGAACCCGCTCCTCCTCCAGAGTGCACAAATTTTGTGCACCAGACCTCTAGTATAAACATAATAATATATTAAGGTGCCCTTTTGTGCCTGGCTTCTTTCACTCAATATGTTTTTGAGATTCATTCATGTAGTTCTGAATATCAATAGTTTTTTTATCCTACCCAGCCAGTGTTGCTCAGTGGTTGAATGTTGACTCATGATCCAGGAGATCACTGTTTGATTCCTGGTCAAGGCACACACCAGGGTTGTAGGCTTGATCCCCAGTAGGGGGCATGCAGGAAGCAGCTAATCAATATTCTCTCTATTTCTTACTCTCTCTGAAAACAAATAAAAAATGTGTTTTTTTTTAAATAGTTTGCTTCTTTTTCTTTGCTAGTAGTGCTCAACTGTATAGATAAGCCAAATTTTTTATGTTTATCTGTTAATGGACATTTGAGTTGGTTCCAAGTTGGCTATTACGAATAGAGATGCTATGAACATGTATTTCAAAGCCTTTCTATAGACATATACTTCCTTTTTTTCTTCAGTATTACATAGTAGAATAAGGGGCCAAATGATAGGCATATTTTAACTTTTTTAAAAAGTGCCAAACTATTTTCAAAGTGGTTATACAGTTTTACATTTCTACCAGCAGTGCATGTGGGTTCGATTTGCTCTTCATCAATATTTTCATTCTTTTAACTTTTAGTCATTCTACTAGGTGTGTAGGAAAAAAATCATTTTGATTTTATCTTCATATACCTGAATTAGGAGCTATAACCATTTTGGGAAATCATTTATTTCTATGCATAAAGATTCTATCTGCAAATTTTTTAGACTATTTTTCTTGTTATTGATATGCAAGAGTGACTTTATATTATAGATACAAATCCTTTATAAGATGTAAGTATTGCTAATATTTTTTTCCAAGTCTGTTGCTTGCCTTTTCATTTACTTAACTTTATATCTTTAAGAGAAGAAGTTAATTTGATGGAGTCTAACTTATCTTTTGTGTGTGTGTGTGTGTGTGTGTGTGTGTGTGTGTTAGTGCTTCTTAGTCTTAAGAAATTTATGCCTAACCCATGCTCACAAGAATTTTCTCAAGTGCTTTTCTCTATAAACATTATAGTATATCATTGATGTTTTCAGGTGTATGATAAATTTAAAGTTAAGTTTTGTTAATGGTTGAAAAAAGTATTAATGTTTGTTTGTTTGTTTATTTTACTTTTGGACATTCAGTTGTTTTAACAGCAGTTGTTGAAAGAGATTATTATAGTTTCCTACTGAATGACCTTGCTAGCTTTGTAAAAAAATAGTCAGTTGGCAATATATGCATGGATGCAATGATAGACTTTTGTGATCAATTGACCATAAATGCATGGTTCTATTTATAGAATTGTATTTTGCTCTGTTTATCTATCTCTAGCCTTTACCTAATACCAGCTTGATTTGATAGCTGTAGCTTTAGAGTAAATCTTGATATCATGCCCTACAAATTTAACCATCTTTTTTTTTTTTAAAGAAAATCAAGCAAGAATTTACTGACCACAGAAAAAAATATACTAAAAGAGATTGAAGTGAGGAAGGGCATAGAAGGAGCAACAAGCAACAGGAGAGCCTAGGCTGGACTGCCTTAGCTCACTGGAAAGTCATAGAATGGAGGGCCTTGGAGACACATTCAGGGGGTAAACCCAGGGCAATCTGCCACAGTCCTTGCTCACCTGGATGCAATTCTCATATGATCCCTTAGAGCAGTGGTTCTCAACCTTTCTAATGCCGCGACCCTTTAATACAGTTCCTCATGTTGTGATGACCCCCAACCATACTTCATAACTGTAATTTTGCTATTGTTATGAATTATAATGTAAATACCTGTGTTTTCCGATGCTCTTAGGCGACCCCTGTGAAAGTGTCGTTCGACCCCCAAAGGGGTCGAGACCCACAGGTTGAGAACCACTGCCTTAGAGGTTAGGGTGTACATTGTGGGGGAGAAGGGAATGGCACAGGTATGCTTTCTGAAGGGGGAACATACACTGGGACCTTCATTTTCAGGAGTTTTAAAGGCTGGTTGTGTAGGGGTGGACCAATAGAATATGAATCAGCTTTATGTTGATGTACCAAGCTAATATTTATTCTCTTAATTTGTCTATCTTCGGGTGTGGTTGGCAAATGACATTTAATTGGATTGCTGCTATCTGTCACCCTGAGTAGATTTACACTATCTACTTACTGGCTGGGGAGAAGTACAAACCATTTTCTCTTGTGTCCTTGTTTTAGGAAAGATAAGATATACTAGGTGGAGCCAAACTGCTGTTTAACTGTCTATCTCAGTTTTCTTATTATACTTGTTATATAATTTTCCTAGCTTCTTACTCTTCTATAACATTCCCTCTTCAGATACTTCCTCACTTAAAATTTTTTAGGGTTGATGAGAGAAGATGGTCTGCCTTCGGTAACTGCTTCTTGTTGATATTGCTTGTAGTCCCTGCCCAAGTTAGGGTATAAAAGTCTCTCTTCCTGCCTGATCTAAGGGAAATAATGTAATGGGATTTGAGGTTCTTCTACAGTAGGGGAGAGTAGATGGGGGTGACCAGGCCTTCAGGGGAGGGCAGTTTGGGGTGACAAGGCCTTCAGGGAAGGCAATCAGGTTGGAAGGGGAGGCAAGTTAGGGGCAATTGGGCTGGAAAGAAAGGGAAGTTAGGGGTAACCAGGCCAGCATTGTATATTTTATTTCTAGAAATTTTCTTTATTTTGTAAATTTGCTTATGGTTTCCTATTTCCTGATAGTTTCAAACCGTCATGTTATATCTTGTGATATAATAATCACAGTTTTTAAAATAATATCTGATCATTCCAAAATATGAAGATTTTTAAAACTCCATTTATTTTACTTATTTATTTATGTTTGTTCTTATAGTACATTATGTTAGGCTGTTATTGATGGTGTAATGCTCATTGACACTGAAAAATTATAAATGTTGAGATTTGTTGTAAGCAAAATAATGTCTCGTCCACAAATATGTCCACGTGCTAATCTTTGGAACATGTGAATATATTAGGCTATATGGCAATTAGAAATTATGATTGAAAATTGAATTAAGGTTGCTAGTTAGCTTAAGTTAAACAGAACTAGTGCCTTGAATTAACCAGGTGATCCCAATTAATCACAAGGGTCTTTAAAAGTAGAACAGGGAGGCAGAAGATAACTTTGAGGTGATGTGCCTAGGAAAAATGGTTAGAAAGCATGGTCAAAGAGTTTCAATAGTGCTGGTTTTAAAAGTGTATAATTCCAGGAATGTACACACTCTCACTAGCACCATGAAAAGCAAGGGAATGGCTTTTAGCTTAAGGAGACTAGCATTCGACTTCTAATACATAGAATCTAATCTATAGATTCTTCTAATGACATGTAACCTATAGATTTTTAAATATAAATACGTGTTGTTTTAGGCCTCTACATTTGTGCTAAGTTTGAGCTGATTTTTGAAGACAGTAATAGAAAAATATATACAGAAATTCCTTGAAGTCCAGGTTAAAAGCACCTTGATCCACCTTGAGACCCGTGTTCTCATCTGGCAGGTGCCTTGCAGCAATGTTATTCCAGGAAGTCCTCAGAGCAAGTTAATACCTTCAGATTGCTGGTATCACCCTAAACCATTTTGCAAACATGTGTGGTGGCCAGCTCTATTCGTCAACAAGAAAACATTTTCTAAAATCCCATGTTGTGGAGGAAGAGTGGATATATTAAAAACCATTGAATTTTATTTTTTACATTTGTGAAATGTGTGGCATATAAAGCATATATCCACAAAGCTGATATATTTTTAAAGAAAATATGACTGTACAGTGGTACCTCGAGATACGAGTGCCCTAACATACGAGATTTTTGAGATACGAGCCGTCAAGCAATTTTCGCTTTGAAATACGAGCAACATTTGAGATAGGAGTATTCGTGGGGATCAGCCGGCTGCACGCGACCTACCAGTTTACTGTGACTCGAGAGTCTCATAGTTTCCCACACCTCAAGGTTATGGAACGAATTAAACTCGTATCTCGAGGTACCACTGTATTTCTGTGGGTTTCTGCGGGTTTCTGCTTCTCTTTCTAGGTTCTAGCTTTCTCTCTCATATTTGCATAAAAGTTCTTTATGTTTTTTGGAAAATGTTTCATGGATTAGATAAAAAATTATACGGGAATACACACATATATAATTTTGTAGATACAAATGTCAGAGAATTAAAAATTTATTTGAGCTTCTATTGTGTGTGTGTGTGTGTGTGTGTGTGTGTGTGTGTGGCAAAGCTAGTGTCCTTACTTTTGTTTATGTGCCATGATCAGACTCCCACCCATTCCTTTATTCATGTTCTATGTGCCCTCCCTAATCACACACTGCCTTTGTTTTGTTTGGTTGTATATTTTGTTAGCATTTTTCTGTAGTCTTTATGGGTTAAAGCAACAAATAATGTATAAACATGTATTAAAATGAAAGATCAAGCTATGTCTATTAAAAAATCACTGGGATTTTGGTAAAGCACTAGAGAAAAATCTTTCGTGGCATAGAAAAGTGATGAATAATACTGACTCATTTCTATTAAATTCCCATGATATCTTTTAGTCAGTCATTTCTAAAGCAAATACACTGTGAATAAGTGACTTTTTTAAAATTAGAAGACTTTAGTTTTTAGAACTGTGTTAAGTTTACAGAAAAATTATAGAGGTAGCATAGAAAGTTCTCATGTACCTCCTCTCTCAGGCAGTTTCTCTTGTTGTTAATATTGATTATTGCTTTACATTTGTTACAATCATCTAACCAACTTTGATATATTATTTTTAATTTCAGTCCATAGTATACATTAGTGTTCATAGTTTGTTTTGTACATTCCTATGAATTTTGACAATTACATAATGCCATATAACTACCATTATGGGATCATTCAGAATAATTTCACTGTTCTAAAAAGGCTCTATATTTCTTTGCTTTTCCCCCCAGAAATTCTGGCAACTAATGATATTTTCACTGTTTCCACATTTTTATCTTTTCCAGAATATCATATATTTTTTTAATTTTTTTTATTAATGTGTTACATGTATACACATCTTCCCATTGCCCCCCTTCCTAGGCATACCCTAAACCCCCAGTTTCTTGTGTTCATTGGTTATGCTTCTATGCATCCATACAAGTCCTTTAGTTGATCTCTTATATACCTTCCTTAACCTCTCCTTAACCTTCCTGCTGTGATTTGATAGTCTGTTTGATGCTTCACTGCCTGTGTCTATCTTTTTGTTCATCAGTTTATAATGTTCTTTATTATCCACAAATGAGTGAGATCATGTGGTTTTTCTCCTTCATTGACTGGCTTATTTCACTCAGCATAAGGCTCTCCAGTTCCATCCAGAATACTGCAAATAGTAATAATTCCTTCTTTTTTATGGCAGCATAGAATTCCATTGTGTAGATGTACCATAGTTTTCTGATTCGCTCAACTGCTGATGGGCACCCTAGGCTGTTTCCAAATTGTAGCTATTGTAAATTGTGCTGCTATGAACATAGGGGTACATAAATCCTTTCTGATTGGTGTTCCTAATTTCTTAGGATATATTCCTAAGAGTGGAATTGCTGGATCAAATGGGAGGTCTATTTTCAGTTTTTTGAGGAAACTCCATACTGTTCTCCACAGTGGCTGCACCAGTCTGCATTCCCACCAACAGTGCACAAAGGTTCCTTTTTTTCTGCATCCTCACCAACACTTGCCATTTGTCGATTTGTTGATGATTGCCATTCTGACAGGTGTGAGATAGTATCGCATTGTCATTTTGATTTGCATCTCTCAGATAATTAGCGACTTTGAACATGTTTTCATGTCATACAATTTTAATTCATTTCACATCATGGCAACCAATGACAATGAAAACACAACAATCCAAAATCTATAGGACACAGCGAAAGCAGTCTTGAGAGGGAAGTTCATAGCTCTACAAGCCTACTGTAAAAAAAACAGGAAACAATGGTAATAAATTTCCTAACCCTACAACTCAAAGAGCTAGAAAGAGAGCAATAAGAAAAGCCAAGTGTAAGAAGAAGGGAGGAAATAGTAAAGATCAGAGTGGAGATAAACAACATGGAGACCAAAGAAACAATTCAAAAGATCAACAAAATCTAGAGCTGGTTCTTTGAAAGTATAAACAAGATTGATGGACCCCTAGCCAGGCTCACCAAGAAGCAAAGAGAGAAGACCCAAATAAACAAAATCAGAAATGAAAGAGGAGAAATAACAACAGACCCCTCTGAAATAAAATGGATTGTTAAAAAATTCTATCAATAACTCTATTCCAACAAACTGGACAACCTACAGGAAATGGACATATTCCTGGAAAAATATAAACTTCCAAAACTCAATCAGGAAAAAATCTAAACATCTCAATAGTCCAATAACTATGGAAGAAATTGAAGCCGTCATCAAAAAGCTTCCAGTAAACAAAAGCCTGGGAGCAGATGTCTACACGGGAGAGTTTTTTTAATTGATTTTTTTACAGAGAGGAAGAGATAGGGACAGAGAACTAGAAACATTGATGAGAGAGAGACATCTATCAGCTGCCTCCGACATGCCCCACACTGGAGATGTGCCTGCAACCAAGGTACATTCCCTTAGCCGGAATCGAACCTGGGACCTTCCAGTCCGCAGGCCAACACTCTATCCACTGAGCCAAACCTGTTTCGGCAAAGGGAGAGTTTTACCAAACATTCAAAGAAGAATTAAAACCTATCCTCCTCAGACTATTCCGAAAAATTCAAGAAGAAGGAATACTTCCAAACCCCTATGAAGCCAGCATCACCCTAATACCAAAACCAGATAAAGAGAACACAATGAAAGAGAGTTACAGGCCAATATCCCTCATGAACATAGATGCTAAAATCCTCAACAAAATTCTAGCAAATTGGATCCAGCAGTACATCATAAAGTTTATACACCATGACCAAGTAGGATTTATCCCAGGAATGCAAGGATGGTACAATATATGCAAATCAATAAACATGATACATCACATAAACAAATTGAGAGATAAAAATCACAGTCATATCAATTGATGTAGAGAAAGCATTTGACAAAATCCAACACCATTTCTTGATAAAAACTATCAGCAAGGTGGGAATAGAAGGATCATACCTTAACATCATAAAAGCCATATATGACAAATCCACAGCCAACATCATACTCAAAGGGCAAAAACTAAAACCATTTCCCTTAAGAACAGAAACGAGACAAGAATGCCCACTCTCACCACTCCTGTTCGACATAGTACTGGAAGTATTAACCATTGCAATTAGATAAGAAGAAATAAAAGGCATCCAAATTGAAAAAGAAGAAGTAAAGCTGTCCTTATTTGCAGATGACATGATACTGTACATAAAAAACCCAAAGGATTCCATCTAAAAAGTAATAGACTAAATAAATGAATTCAGCAATGTAACAGGTTACAAAATTAATGCCCAGAAATCTATGGCATTTCTATACACTAATAGTGAAATTACAGAAAGAGAGACTAAAAAAGCAATCCCATTTACCATCACACCAAAAAAAAAATTAAGATACCTAGGAATATAATTAACTAAGGAGGTAAAAGCCCTATATGCAGAAAACTACAGGACACTGAATAACGAGATAGAGGAAGACATATACAGATTGAAGAGAATACCATGCTCATGGATTGGGATAATCAACATCATTAAAATGTCCATATTACCCAGAGCAATCTATAGATTCATAGATGTTTCTAATTTTCTATCGCTCTTCCTTCCTCTCTGTGAAAAATCTATAAAAAATATTTTTAAAAAAACATCAACCAAAGGACTTAAATGCATGCATATAAGCATAACCAATGAACACAAGACCCTGGGGTTTAGGGTATGCCTAGGAAGGAGGGGACAATGGGAACATATGTATACATGTAATACATTAATAAAAAAATAAAATTAAAATAAATAAAATAGCACCTCCAAGTCCCAGGTGATGACAGGCTTCTGACAGCAGGTGCTCTCTTCCTTTGACTCCCCGCCTGCCCAGCAAACTGGTCTCCTGGCAGGAGGCATGGTGAAATATGTATGGGTGCAGGGAGGGGGCTTAACATCTGCCCACACTGAGGCAATGCTGGGGATCCCAACTCTGTGACCTGGTGGGTCTATGCAATTGTCAGAACATGAGGGTGTATGATGAATTCTCTTAGGAAGGGTTCTGTGTGTTTTTAAGTAATTCTTACCATGTAAAGGTTGTATTACATTTTAATAAAAGAAATTGTTTTTTAATTTAACTTTTGCAACAGTTGAGGTTTTCTAGATTTTTATTTGATGGCCAAGTATATTTTTCTAAGGGAATGTTGAAGTCATGAGTATTTTTATTCTTTTAAAACTCTAGTTCATGGCAACTATAAGCACTGATAAATATTATTTATGTGCAATTTCCTTCCATTGAGCCTTTCTAAGAAACAGTGTTTTGGCATAGATTTTTATTTAAAACTTCATTTTACATGTTGTGAATACCGAGGATTCTAAAAAATAAAGATGCATTTAAAAATAAAAATTAAATAAATAAATAAATAAAACCATGTACTCTCAAAGCACAGAAATTTTCTAGCCTAGGGTAAGTCCACTGAAGTGAAGGGACCTCTCACACATTCAAAAGTCTATGTACCTGAAGTTTTTTTTTATGAAATCTCTAAGGTCCAAAATATATTATAAACTAATCTGTCAATAACTGAGGAAAATTACTTCTTGTTTTTAATCCTCACCTGAAGATATTTCTCTATTGATTTTTAAAGAATGGAAGAGAGAGAGGGAAAAACAGAGGGAAATATCAATGTGAGAGAAACACATCAATTGGTTGCTTCCAACACCCACTCCGATCAGGGCCCAAGCAAGGGAGAAGTCTGCAATGGAGGTATGTGCTCTTGCCTTGAATTGAACTCGGGACCGTTCAGTTCCCAAGCCAGCACTCTATCCACTGAGCAACACCAGCTAGGGTAGAAAGTTACTTCTTGTCTCTACTGGAAAAAAGCATGGCTTTTGTGAAGTCTGAAATGACCTCTAAAGTAGTATTTTGTGACTCTGTCACTCAATGTTTAACACATTAAATCAAGTCAGAGGACATTATTTATATTAATCAACAATCCTATTTTTGAAGACAAAGTTCAGAAGTGTTCTAATTGCTCCTTTAAATACACATTCTTAAATATGTATTCATATGTATAGATACTCTAAAATTTTAATAAGGTAGGAATCAATTTATCCAAATGAATCTATAGGAATATCATATAATTCTGAAAATAGACTGCATGATAGATGTTAGGTTTCCATAATATAGTATATGAAAGTAACATTTCTCTATTTTACCATCTTTGTAAAACTTTGTTTTATATCTGTATTATATAGACATAATGTATTTATAAAATAAGTTTCAGACAGACAAAGAGAAAAAAATAGGTGTTTCAGGAAAAGAGAATTACACATACATAAATCTTGTGCCAGGATAAGGAGTACAAGTTTTTCTCTCACTCTGCCCTTCCTCATATGCACTACAATTAAGCTTTTTAAAATATATATATATATATATATATTTATTTATTTCAGAGAGGGAGGGAAAAGGAGGGAGATATAAAAACATAAATGATGAGAATAATTGATCAACTGCCTCCTGCACACCCCCTACTGGGGATTGAGCCCACAACTCAAGCATGTGCCTTTGACCAGAATCCAACCTGAGATCCTTCAATCTGCCGACTGACGCTCTATTCACTGAGCCACACCAGCTAGGGCACAACTAAACTTTTTATAAAGAGTTTCCTGAATGCCTGAATCTAAAATGATATCTTTATTATTTAACAGATACTTTTCAAAAAGCACTTATCCAAATATAAACTTCTTCTTCATCCTGTCTTCCCATTATCACTCCCCTAATCATCCCCATTTCTGCTTGTTGAAGTCCACTCACTCTTCAACAGAGATCAAAAGGAATTAAGCATAACCACCCCTATCACATTTTTTCACATGAAATAATTTTTGCTTTCTACTGTGATCCTGTATCCCTTTTTTATGCCATTATTATAGTTCTTGTATGTATTTAATTGTTTAAGTATATTTTGTTGATTTTTTACAGAGAGGAAGGGAGAAGGATAGAGAGTTAGAAACATCGATGAGAGAGAGACATCGATCAGCTGCCTCCTGCACACCCCCTACTGATGTGCCCACAATCAGGATACATGCCCTTGACCGGAATGGAACCTGGGACCTTGCAGTCCACAGGCCGACGCTCTATCCACTGAGCCTAACCGGTTTCGGCAGTTCTTGTATGTATTTAAATCAAAACACTAAAGAAAAGTTCTCAATAAAAATAGCTCTTAATAAATAAGAAGTTAGAGCTGATCACTTTCAATGAAAACTGACAAAAAGGAGCAGGAAGCCGCAGAGCTCTTTGGTCATCCATCCCACCGCTTTTTTTCCTTTCTCCTAAGTATAGCCTTCAGTTTCAAGGTTCCAGCCCCCTTGGGTGGTATTTGACTTGTTCTTTAAGACTTTCTGAGTTTAAGGTGCCGAGTATAGTTCTAATCATAGGGCTAGTCTAGTCCATTGATTTGCATAAAAGAGAGAAATCTTATTTCTAAGAGAGATGGTTTGTGCACCTGCTCACTGCTACCTGGAGTGGAACAAAGACTAAATCCTTGGCAACTTCGGTTGCAAAAAGCTGTTTTCTACTTGTAAATATGGAAACCTTTCATTTCCTGAGTTGCGGGTTGAACAATTGGAAAGGAGTCTTTATTCTCAAGCAGCCTCCTCTCAAAGGCACAGTGGTAATAGGGTAGAGTTTCACTATTTAGACTATCTTAACTGCAGTGTTTAGCACTTAGAAGGCTAACTTGCATTACCTTTAATAAAAATTGGATATAAAGTCAAAAGAACAAGATAAAATATTGCATTTGATCAACAAAATAACTATGACATGTCATATTTGTACATGTCAACATAATAATTTTGGAAAAACCAAGACTATTTTCAGAGCTTCATTATATTTTAGTGAATAGGTCACTATGAAAGGCCATATAGTTTATTGTTCTCTGTGATATAAACTCAGAATATAACACATCTACAAAAATTCAAGCACACCCATACTAGTTTATTGGCATTATCAATGTCGACTAAAATTATTAATCACGTAAGTGGAACAGTGGGAACTTGCTTATTTACTAAGTACTTTGGAAATTAATCAATAATCAATACCAGTGGCATTTTAAATTTAATTCTAACAGATTCATAGAGTTTTAATTGATATATTACAAACTTCACATATACAAGGTATACCAGTTAATAATGTAGATTCTGTTCAATAGATGGAGTTACACATGTGCTGATATATATGCAATTTGGTATGTATGCTTTTGTTGTATTGACAAGATTCAAAACTTCATATGTCAAATTTGATGAAGATGTCAACATCATAGATATTTTTACACTTAAAAATGTCAAATTTTGTGCCAAAAAATAGCATTTGCGTGAAGTTATAATTCATTACTTTATTTTAAATAAAAAGTTATCGTATACTTCGGGAAGTTTAGGATGAACATGCACCATCTTAAGATACTTGTGAACGCTGGTTTAATTGCTTTAAAGGTGGTGATTTTGATGTCAAAGACAAAGAACATCCAAGTCAACCGAAAAAGTTTGCAGACCAATTATTACAAGCATTATTGAATGAAGATGCGTGTCATACTCAAAAACAACTGGCAGAAAGATTAAACATTGCTCAGCAAACAATTTCCAATCATTTACAAGCAATGGAAAGATTTTAAAAATATATACTTTATTGATTTTTTACAGAGAGGAAGGGAGAGAGATAGAGAGTTAGAAACATTGATGAGAGAGAAACATAGATCAGCTGCATCCTGGGGATGTGCCCTCAACCAAGGTACATAACCTTGACTGGAATTGAACCTGGGACCTTCCAGTCCAAAGGCCAATGCTCTATCCACTGAGACAAACCGGTTTCAGTGGAAAGATTTTAAAGGAAGGAAAATGGGTGCCACGCCAACCAAACGAAAGACAAATGGAAAACCAAATTGTCATCAGTAAAATGTTGCTTCAATTGTATAAATGAAAGTCTTTGTTGCACTAAATTGTGACTGATGATGATAAGTGGGTTTATTTTGAGAATCCCAAATGCACAAAACCATGGGTTGATCCAGGTCAACCAGCATTGACTGCAAGGCCAAATTGCTTTAGAAAGAAGACAATGCTCTGCATTTGGTGGGATTAGGAAGGTGTGTTGTATTCCTAGTTTCTAAAACCAGGTGAAACCATTAATACTGATCACTACCAACAACAAATAATTTGAACCATGCTTTGATAGTTTAATGACTAGAATGTGCCAGGAGACATGGCAAAGTAATTTTGCTTCATGAAAATGCACCATCATACACTTCAAAACCAGTTAAAGACACGTTAAAAGATCTTGCCTGGGAAGTGTTAACCACCTGCCATATTCACCAGTCCTTGCTCCTTCAGATTACCACTTGTTCATATCAATGGCAAATGCACTTTCTGATCAGCACTTCAAAACAGGAAGAAGTAGAAAATTGGGTCTCTGGTTTGCCTCAAAACAAGAAAAGTTCTATTGGGAAGGTATCCACAAATTACCTGAAAGATGTGGAAATGTGTAGCTAGCTATGGACATTACTTTGAATAAAGCACTTTTGATGTTTTTCTTGAAATTATTGTGTTTTCTCTTATTATAAAATACACACTATTAACTACTACACACTTTGATAATTTTGACATATGTATACATTCATATGAGACCTTCACCATGATCAAGGTCATGAAAACAATCATTACCCTTAAAAGATGGAAACAGCCTAGGTGCCCATCAGCAGATGAGTGGATCAGAAAACTGTGGTACATCTACACAATGGAATTCTATGCTGCCATAAAAAAGAAGGAATTCTTACCATTTTCAGCAACCTGGATGGAAATGGAGAGCCTTATGCTAAGTGAAATAAGCCAGTCAATGGAGAAAAACTACATGATCTCACTCATTTGTGGATAATAAAGAACACTGTAAACTGATAAACAAAAAGATAGATACAGAGGCAGTAATGCATCAAATAGTCTGTCAAATTATAGCGGGAAGGTTAAGGAGAGGTGGCGTATATAAGAGATCAATGAAAGGACTTGTATGCATGCATATAAGCATAACCAATGAACACAAGACACATGGGGGTTAGGATATGCCTTGGAGGTGGGGCAAGGGGAAGATATGTATACATGTAACACATTAGTAATTTTTTTAAAAGTTATCTTGCGCTACTTTGTAAATATCGTCCCCACTTTTCTTGCCCTGATTCATAGGCATTCGTTGATCTTATTTTGTCACTGTTCATTATTTTACATTTTCATAAATTCTCTATAAATGGATGCAATGCAATTTCTCGTTGGTATCATTGACTCAATGCAATTTGCATTAAGATTCACCCAGGTTGTTGCGTGTTGTGTGCTGTATGTTGAAGGACATTTGGGTTGCTTCCAATTTAGGCCTAATACAAGCAAAGCTAGTATAAATAGTTGCAAAAATATTTTACAACTTAGATGTTTTAAATATAGAAGAAATAAAAATTCTTGTACCAGTATAGTATAAGCTTCTTCTTATAAACCACTTAAAGTATATCTTCACCTTCTTTTGGTTATTTAACATATTGTGTGGGTGCGATGGTCCTAATTTTTCTAGACATACAACTTGAGTTTTCTGTAATTATTACATAAATTTAGTCTTTTAATTATCCAACCAGTTTGTCAGATATTACTTACAACTATTTATGTAATTTATAAGTTTATAAAGACTTGTTAATAATCAAATAACTAAAATATCTTCTCTTTGCATATCAAACAGGAGTCTTTATGAACCAGAATTTCAATATATACAACAAGTATTTCCATGATTTTTGTCAACTATGTATAGGAATAATAATTCAGTTCATTTTCTTGACTGAATTGATCACTTTGTTAAAAATCTTAGCAAATTTAATATGTTCAGAACTTGTGAATGAACATTGATAATGTTCACTTCATTAAATGTATCAGACAAAATATGCATATTTATGCTATAACAATAGTCATAAAATTTTAGTGGCTTAAAACAATAAATGTTTTACTTTTGTAAATGCTATATGTAAATCTTTAATTGGCACGGAGCCCGATCATAGTGGTTATCAAGTATCCACACTGACAGAGTAGCCAACATTTCAAATGTCCTTGGTTCCTTTCCCTTTCTTGTGGAGGGTATAGTTTGAGTAATTAAATCCTCCAGCTGGGAATGATCATACATTACTTCTATTTAACAACTCATTTACCAGATTTCACGAGACGCCATTCAATCCCAAGTATAATTATACTATGTGGCCAAAAGACAGAGACTTAGACATATTTGGTAAAGAGCATTAAGGATTATTTCACATTATATATTTTTTACATTGTATGATCAACTAAGAAAATATGCTTCATTAAATGTATAAACCTCAACGTAAAAGACAGAAACGTGGACATGACTTAAATTTCTGATATTGAAGTTAGATGCCTATATTCAAGTTAGATGTTCAACATTTAAGGTAGATATTTCCTATTCAAGTTAAACTATATTAAAAAAAAACAAACCAAACAAAATAGAAACAAGTTATATTACTTACATAGTATATAAGGTAGCAGCAAGAATATTCTGAGGAGTGGTGGCATTCACATTTTAGATAAAAAATTTTCTTAGTTTAAAAAATAATGTCTATATTCCTAATTGAAAAAGGTCAATATCAATTTTTATGTTGACTATACAGACACCTACTTTTATGATGCTAATTAAATTTTGTCTGAAAATATTTTTATATTTATGTGTATAAAATTATTATGTTTATAAAATTTTAATTAAAACATTGAAACTTTTTTCTTTTTGCATTACAATATTGGAATATTTTCAAAGAAACTGAAATATGAGAAAATTGCTTGTGGCAAATTATAGCAGAGCTTAAGAAAAAGCAAGGTAATTGGGGAAGAAGAAAAAGTTTAACAATTTAGTCCCAGCTGCCCTACTTTAAAAAAAAAGGAATCCTTCTTTCTGTTTAGTTATTAAACTTTATTTTGTTATTCTTTCACAGCTAGAAATCATGTGTTTGTGGATTTCAAAACAAAATTATATGAAATAATACCTTTAATATGTGAGATGTTTTTTCCAAAATTTCCTATTACATTTTATTATATCACATTAAAAATAAATGTTTGTTGTGACACAAAATTTATTTCACAATTAATTGTTACCTAAAATTAAAAAATAGAAAACTTAAGTTATATGATTTTAAAAGCTTTTTCAAACAAGTAACACTTATAATGTATTATGTGAATATTGAAAAACAAATGATAATATTAAAATGTATATTAATAATTGACCATGGAAAACAGAGAATAGGTCTGATTTTCCACTATATTCTCCATGCCTAGTACAGCTTCTGTATAGTGTAGGAGCTCACTGTGAAGAAAGAAAGGAAAGAAAACAGGTAGGGAAGAATACTTTTTCATCATGATATCTCACTACATGAGCGTTATTTGTGGAGTGACAAATATAAACCATTGGAAGTTTCTCAAAGAATAAAACATAAACTTACCATATGACCCCAGAAATTCTACTTCTAGGTATAAACTAGAATTGAAAGCAAAGACTCAAACAGATATCTGTACATTCATATTCATAGCAGCATTATTTACAATAGCCAAAAGATAGAAACCAAAATGCCTATAGTCAGAGGAATGTATAAACAAAATGTGGTGTATACATACAATGAATGATTTAATACTAAAAAGGAAGGAACTTCTGAAACATGCCATAACAAAGATGAACATTAAAAACTTTAAGCTAAATGAGATAAGCCAAATGCAAAATCAAATACTGTATGATTATGTTTATATAAGGTATTTCATGTTGAAAAAATTATAAAAACTGAAAGTAGAATTTTCATTATCAAATCTGGCATGGGTGGGTGCTGAATGACAAATTATCATTTAATGGGTACCACGTTTCACTTTGAGATAATGAAAAAGTTCTAGAGATAGGTTTGTATGACAATGTGAATTTACTTAATGCGACTGAACAGTACACTCAAAACAGTTAAAATAGTAAATATTAAGTTATATATATTTTACCACAATAAAATATATCAATAATTATTACTGCCTATAACAATACCTCACACTTGTAACATTTCTTTAAAAATATACTGCTGTATTACATGTCCCCTTATTTCCCCATTGACCTCTTCTAGCTTACCCTCTGCCTTTACCACTCTACTGTCTGTCTCCATGCATATATCATAAAGTTCTATGGTTGACATCTTCCCACCCACTCACCCTTCCCTGCCTTTCCTCTGAGATTTAACAGTCTGTTCCATGCTTTTAAATGTCTCTGGATCTATTTTGTTCATCAGTTTATTTTGTTCATTAGGTTCCATATATGAGTGAAATCAAATGATACTTGTCTTTCTCGGTTGTAGCAGTTCTTTTAAGACTCAATAATGATTTAATATCTCATTTGACACTTCTTCAGACAGCCCATAATACAGTTTTCTGTAAAGCATGTAGCTATTTTTACTCCATTTGGAAGATATGAAACTAGAGCTCACAGAGTTTAAGTGACTTGTCCAAATATACTAAGTGAAAGAATAGAATCCTAAATCCATTCCAGATCTTCTGATTTAAGTCTAACTCCTTTCTCTGACATTCTATTAAATAAACAAATGGAATCCCAAATCTCTGCTATATATTAAAACAGTGCTAGATTAAATTCTTACTACAATGCATTCAGATAACCTGCCTTTAGAGTGTAAACACCAGATTAGATTTAAAAAAAAAATGGAAAATGATAAGCAGTCAATCCTATCACAAAACAAAGAGCTGAATTACATAACACTCTGAGAAATGACTAATAAATATATGATTCAGGGCTCAGAATAATTTAGTAAATTCTCTATGTATACCTATTTTGAAACATCGTCTATGTATTCTTTCATTGTCAACATTCCATCCTTCATCTGGACACGAAATTTGTTTTTTGGCCAATGGTACCTTCTTTATTTTATTTGTTTGCTTTTCCTTCAGTGAAATTGGAAATGAGAAAAATGTAATCCATTCCAGCTGTACATGGGGTCAGGAAGCTCATATTTATTTGTGAGTAACATCCAGTGCAAGAAAGCAAGAACTGAGAAATGAGACCAGAATATAATAATACGATCATATTGTCTGCTTATACATGTCCAACATTCTCTCTCAATATAAGCCTTACTAGGATATAAAGTCAGCTTTTCCAAACTTCTTGAAATCCAACAAATACTTTCGCGAGATCCTTTTGACTTAATTCTGAAAAACATAATCCACTGCTCACCCATGACTTCCTCAGGAACATAGAGCAGTAGTAACATGGGTGATCAGCAGAATGGCTGCTGAAAACTGTCAAAATGATCTCTTCTTGCTTTGAGTCCCTGACAGATTTGACAGGTACAATTTCTTGGGGCTTCTTTCATTATTTCAGGACAGAGATGGGCTGGAATGAAATTCCCAACCTGTCTGGCTGCCTGTGGCACATTCCAAAAATATCTAACCTACCTCTAGGTTCACAGGAAATTGAAAAGAAGAGTAAAAGTAGTTTTGGGCTTTTATACAAATAGCTTCTTATAGAAGCTTCCTTACAAACTGCACCCATCAACTGGATGACCCTGCAATAGGAATCAAGATGGCAGTAAGTTTTTTTTTTTATAAAGCTTTTCTCTATGAAACAACCAGACCATTTTTCTTAGACCTTGTTAGAGTAAATAAGGAAGCCATATCTTACCTCTTTTTTTTTTTGTAAAGGCTTACATTCTTTTTTAAAATATATATTTTTTATTTATTTCAGAGAGGAAGGAAGAGGAAGAAAGAAATAGAAACATCAATGATGAGAGAGAATCATTGATCAGCTGCCTCCTGCATGCCTCATACTGGTGACAGAACCTGCAACATGGGGCATGTGCCCTGCCTGGGAATTGAACCATTTTCTTCTGGTTCATAGGTTGGTGCTCAACCACTGAGCTATGCAGGCTGGATATCAGTTTAATATATAGATAATGTGTTACCATATTTTCATCAGTGACATCAATGGACTCATTCCCTCATGGTTTCTAAGGAAAAAAATATAATAATCATTGAGGCTGAGGTGAGAAATATTTTTGAAAAGCAAAACACTAAGAAATTGATTAGCTTTCTTAAACTCAAGTACTAAACTGGCTCTACTCAGCTTAGAGATTATCTTATTTACAAATTATTCAAGTAAAAGCATATAAAACAATTTTAAAACTCCAATACTTATCAATAATTTATACTAAAATATTAAAATAGATTAACTGGACTGGGCTGTTTTGTAACGATCAATGGCTAATGACTTATTCTAAATTATTAATGTCTTTCATATATTCAATTTAAGTTTATTGTTGTTAAAGTATTATAGGTACACAATGTTCTTTCTTTCTTACATTTATTTATTTATCTATTTGTTTATTTATTTATTTATGTTAATTCACACCCAAGGGTATTTTTTCCATTGATTTTTTTTTTCCAGAAAGAGTGAAAGGGAGAGAGAAAGACAGAGAGAAAAAGAGAAACATTTCTGTGAGACAGACACATTGAGTGTTTGCTTCCCACATGGGCCCTGACCAGGGCCATGGTTGAACTTGGAACCTAGGTACCTGCCCTTAACCCTCTAAAATCAAACCCAGAACCCTTCAGTCTATGGGCTGACATTTTATTCACTGAGCCAAACCAGCCTAGGTATAGGTGCATAATTTTTAAATCAAATTGTTCTTCAAAGCTTATAACTAAAACTGCTGTCCTAATCTCCAACCATATTCTCACCAACCCCTGACTTCCACTCTCCATTTCACCTAGCATTTTTTCTTTCAATACTTCTTCCATATTTAAAATAATTTTCACATATTTATTCTTCAAGTTTTTATGGATATAAATATATTTTATTGATCCTTTACTATGCAAAAGAAAGTTATAAATCTTTTACCACCACATTTATCCATCATTCACCCAGCATTCTTTTAATCACAATCTATATATATATATATATATATATATAAAATTCTAAGCGACCATCACAACCAATAAAACCAGATGACTGAACAGGCTGTGTGGGGTGACTTGGCCAGCAGGGGGATTAGTGAGGGGTGACCAAATGACTGAACAGCAGGCTACATGGGCGATCAGGCCAGTGTGGGGGAGGGGGAGCAGTGAGGGGCAATCAAACAACCAAACAGCAGGCTCATGGGGCAACCGGGCCAGCAGGGGGAGGCAGTTGGGGGTGACCAGGTCAGCAGGGGAGGAAATTAGGGGCGATCATGCAGGCAGGCAAGTGAGCAGTTAGGAGCTAGTGGTTCTGGATTGTGAGAAGGATGTCCAACTACTGGTTTGGAGATTGGGCCTAAACCAGCAGTCAGACATCCCCTGAGGAGTCTCCAAATGGAGAGGGTGCAGGCTGGTCTGAGGGGACCACTCCTGCATCCATGCACCGGGCCTCTAGTAATTTGAATAAAACTATGCAACCATTTTTTAGCAAATAGACATTCAGTTCTCAAATTATTATTACTAATATAGAAAAATGTTTGCACATAGGTCACTTTTATTATGGTTCCTTTCTTGTACAGATTTTTCTTCTTCAGGAAAATAATTAATTTTTACTTAAGTTTCTTTGTTTAGATATCAAAGTATCTATTAGGAATACTAACACTTAAAGCAATGTACAGCTCTTCTCCATACAAACACAGTAAGTAAACAATCAGTGTGCTTTCTTTTCTTGAAGTCATTTCTCAAGTAATCATACGTTTGCTGATTCTAATTAAGTGGTCAATCTCTGGGACTACATCTGCTGCCATGCTAAGATGCACCCTTATAATCATCCTGGAAATTTACTTTACTTCACATGTTTATAATGTTGGGTCTTATCCCCCCCCCTCCTATTTTTTATTATTATATTTTTCAAATTCTTAGTTTTTGCCTTTATTTTAAAAAATATTTTGTAGTAACTTGTTGAGTAAGAACCCATGGGGAACTTTTAATAGGAGAAAAATATTAATTACATACATACAGGGCCTCATAGGAATATGAGACTCATATGCCATCCTGAATAAAGGAGAAAGGGGATCACAAATAAATTTTTGAGACCTTATATTTATTAAAATGCCTATATGTTACTCAAATCTGATTGGATTCTTATTTGGAAATATATAACTTTTTACAAAAATTATAGGAAATGTAAACTAATGTATAATGACAGAAAGCAGATCATGTGTTGCTCAGAGAGTGGGTGAAATGATGCATAAAGGAACTAACAAGGAAAGATTTTGTGGTATGTGATAGCTATGTTCTTTAACGTGGTTATGATTATATGTTCATGGCTGCACATATATGTCAAAAGTTACCAATGTGTACTCTTTAAATGTGTGCAGTTTTTTGTACATCAACCATGCCTTAATAAAGTTGTTAAAAATCTTAATAGGAAAGCCTTTCATTAAGATTGTAGAATAAAGTTATATTTCTTTAGACCAAGCTTCATAATATCCTCATATTCATATCTCTATCAGTTATCACTACAGGGAACCAGAGAGGGAGTAATCAATCTATGAACATGGGGTAATATAGGTTTAAAAAATTCAGTGTTTTGCCCAGCTGCAGTGGTTGGGTCATGAACCAGGAGGTCACAGTTCAATTTCCTTCAGGGCACGTGTCCATGTTGTAGGCTCAATCCCCAGTAGGGGGCATGCGGGAGGCAGCCAATCAATGATTCTCATCATTAATGTTTCTTTTTTTTTTTTAAATATAGTTGTATTGATTTCAGAGAGGAAGGAGAGGGAGAAAGAGGTAGAAACATCAATGGCCATCAGATGTTTAGGTTTTTAGGATGGTGTGTGTGTGTTGGTTTCGATAACTTGCTAGAGGGTGGTGTGTTTACTCAGAAAGCGATGACAGGAGAAGAAGGCTTGGATGAGAAAATTATATGCTT
>PVJN01033198.1:0-23606 GCA_004026805.1 Lasiurus borealis | reverse complement strand
GGGGTGCTGGATTGGGGGTGCTGGATTGGGGAGTGTTCGATTGGAGGGTGCTGGGTTGGGGGTGCTGGAGAGCAGGCAGGGCTTTGGGCAGCCGAGGGCACCGTTGGTCAGGTCTGGGCCCCTCAGAGTGGGGCGTCTTGCCCAGGTGCCCCCTCATGTGGGACAAGGGCAGCTCCTGCTCCTGCTCCAGGTGAGCGCTGCGCCCGGACCTCCTCACTGCGACGCCACCGCACGGGGAGCCGAATCACAGGTGGCTGTTTGGGGAGCACACCCCCACTTACACACTTACACACCCCCACTTACACACTTACACACTGCTCCCGTCGCAAATCCACCCGCGTTCTGAACAGCTAGCTCCCACGGACCTGCTGGGCCACCTTTTGCTGGGCCGGGCAGGCTTTCCGTAGGCATCGCTGCCCACCCCTCAGCTGGAGAGCGTCAGGACAGACGGACGGTGAGAGGCAGGCCAGGCCAGGGAGACCTCGGACCTCCCACGTGGCCGGTGGGACGGCAGCCGGGGCAGCCTCCTTGCAAAGCGGCCTGGCCGTTCCTCAGAATGTCCCACATGGAGTGACCGTGCAGCCCGGCACTCCCACTCCTCCCTCGGCGTGGACCCACGAGGACAGAACGAACATCCACACAAACGCTCGGCCTCGGGTGTTCACGGCAGTGTGGATGTTCACGGCGGAAGCCAAGCCTGCTGGGCTCTCCTCTGGGTAGTGACAGGGGGAGGGAGAGAGAGGGCCTTCCCTGGAGTCTCCGTGGTGGCACACACAGCCCCTGCATCCCGCAGGCTCGCCACGGCCACCCGGAGAGCACCCTTCTTCCAGTACCCTGTTTCCCCGAAAATCAGACAGTGTCTTCTATTAATTGTTGCTCCCAAAGATGCGCTAGGTCTTATTTTCAGGGGAGGTCTTATTTTTCCATGAAGAAGAAGACTGTCCACATTTATTGTTGAACAACAACAAAAAGGAAATTTATGACCTGTCTACGGTACGGTAGTCGTTGTCATCACAAACCAGCTCACTGATTGGCTGCAGCGCAGGAGTCAGATGCCTGACGGTTGCTTCCGGGGGCCTTCTATTCTGGGGGAGGTCTTATTTTCGGGAAAGGCCTTATATGACAGCGAGAGGCAAAACTGGAAGTAGGTCTTACTTTCGGGGAAACAGGGTCGTTCCAATGAGGGCCACGCACACCAGCTGCCCTCCCAACCACCACCAGGACCCCCGCCTGGAAGCAGTCAGCTGGGAAAGGAAGCTGCATGTGAGAAGGCGGTTCAACGCTCCTTTTAATAAATTCGTTCCAAATGACTCGCACACCCGCAGACGGCCCTCCCACCCCCACCACCATTCAATCAAATCACATGGCGGGCCAGTTCCGAAAGTCAAATTCACCTTTTAAAGTCTCAGAAAGCTGCCCAAACCGGTGTGGCTCAGTGGATGGAGCGTCGGCCTGCGGACTGTGAAAGGTCCCGGGTTCAATTCCGGTCAAGGGCATGTGCCTTGGTTGCGGGCACATCCCCAGTAGAGGGTATGCAGGAGGCGGCTGATCAATGTCTCTCTCTCATCAATGTTTCTAACTCTCTATCCCTCTCCCTTCCTCTCTGTAAAAAATCAATAAAATATGTTAAAAAAAAAAAAAGTCTCAGAAAGCTGCCACTGGCACTGGCTCACAGTGGACACACACTGAACACAACTTACCCAAATGTTCCCCAAGCAAGATGCCTTTTCCAGGTTCCCAATACATCAGAGACGCTGGGTTATTCCTAAGGAGGAACAAATAAATACAGTGGTACCTCGAGATACGAGTGCCCTAACATACAAGGTTTTTTGAGATACGAGCTGTCGAGCGAGCGATTTTCGCTTTGAAATATGAGCAACAGTTGAGATAGGAGTCATCGCGCGGATCGGCCGGCTGCACACGACCCACCGATTTACCGCGACTCGAGCATCTCATAGTTTCCCACGCTTCAAGGTGACAGAACGAATTAAACTCGTATCTCGAGGTACCACTGTACATGAGGAAGTGGGTTTGCGGAGTGAAGGCCCGTGATAACACGGAATCTCCCACCAAACACCCGTGGCCGGCCCTCCCCCCACACGTATGGGAAGGCAGGACGCAAACAGACTAGCAGCTTCCAGCCCTAAACGGAAAGCAGAATCCCAGCACTTGTTTTCACGGGTAAACCGAACCGTTTTTTAATTCGGAAAGTCTGTTTTGCAATGTTCAAGTTTCCCTTTGCAGCATGCCTTTTTTTTTTTTTTTTTTTTTTTTTTTTTTTTTTTTTTTTTAATAAGCAAGCTCTTTAAAGTCCCTGCCGCTCAGGCCTATGATCTAGGAACTCGTTAATTTTAATTTCCTCCTGGCACCTCCAGCACTCTCATTTTCTCCGTAAAATTAGGGTAATGACAGCCCGCGCTCACCTCGCACACGGTAATCATGGCTAATTGACTAATTTTTATGTGTAGAAACCCCTGAAGACTTCACACAGGTGCTCGGAGGTGTCATTGCGGGCGGGTGGGGAGGGCCCGGCTGTTTCCAGCCGAAGCTGCCCCTCCGGTGGGGAGGACAGGATTACCAGCTTCCCGGTGTCACCAGGCCGGCTGGTCCGAGCATGGCATCATCCGGTTCTTGTCCACCTGGGCCGCGGTGGCCAGAGGAGAGCTCAGTGGCTCATCCCAGGGCCTCAGGCAGCAACACACACACACACACACACACACACACACACACACACACGTCTGCACTCAAACCGGGGCTTTCCCGGGTGCCCCTCCCTCCCCCTGGCGTCTAATGCACAATTATTTTTATTTTAGTACCATTTGACGGTCTTAAAGAAGAGGCTTGCTCATGGTTTGTTTTTGTTTTTTTTTCCCATTTTTTTATGACCAAAGAATACCTTTTTTTTTTTCTTCTGGGAGGGCTTTAGGCAAAACATGCTTTAAAAAATATGTGTGTGTGTGTGTGTGTGTGTATGTGTGTGTGCATATATATGTATATGTGTGATGTGTGTATGTGTGTATATATGTGTATGTGTGTGTGTATCTATATATCTATATCTTTATCTCTCTCTCTCTCTCTATATATATATATATATACATATAATTGATTTCAGCGAGGAAGGGAGAGAGAGCTTGAAACATCACTGATGAGAGAGAATCATCTCTGGGCTGCCTCCTGCCTGCCCCACCCTGGGGATCAAAGCCACAACCAGGACACGTGCCCTGACTGGGAATCCAACCTTGACCTCCCGGTTCATAGGTCGACACTCCACCCCTGAGCTGCGCCAGCCGGTTGAGGGCAACTACTCTTGAGATGCCAGCCATGCAGAATGGTGACATCACCTTTCTTTGGGATCTGGCCCTGAAGCCGTGGCCTTGGTACCCAGGTCGAGCGACGCACCGGGCAGTGAGAAAGCTAAAACACACCGTTCAAGGAGAGAGTCCTGCAGTGGGCCTGGTAGCCGTTGGTTGCAGGTTCAAGACCACAGCCAGCCTGGCCCTCCCGCTGCCTGCTAGGCTGTGCAGGAGCAGACACGCAGCCCTTCTCCCTGCAGCCCTGCCCCTTCCACGAGGCAGCGCGGTCATGGAAAATCCTCAGCAGCAGCGGCAGCGGTAACATTTTCCGGTGCAGTTTCCATGGAAAATGTGTCCAGCCGCCGGCAGGCGCGCTCCGGCAGACAGCGACCGCGTCCCGCCAGCGCCCGGGGCCTCGGGAGTGGGCTCCCACCGATGAAAGTGCCCGAGGCCCGGGAGCCGGTTGTCCCGGTGGGAATGGCCCCATAACCTGTAATTTCCCTGGGGGCGGGGCTGGCGTGGAGGGCAGATAAAGCTGGAATCCTGTGCTGCTCCGGCTGGTTCTGGGCAGAACCACAGAGGTCCTTTAACCTGCAGGGGTAAGTGAGCGTGTGGGAGGAATGTATGTTTTTATTGATTGTTACAGGGAGAAAAAGGTTAGAGGGGGAGAGAGAGACAGAAACATCAATGATGAGAGATTATCAGGGATCGGCTGCCTCCTCCATGGCCCCTACTGGGGATCAAACTCACAACCCAGGCCTGTGCCCTGACCGGGAATTGAACCGTGACCTCTTGGCTCATAGGTCGATGCTCAACCTCTGAGCCACGCCAGCTAGGTTGTGCTTTGTTTTCTGTTTCCCAGCCCAGTGGTCAGCAAACTGTGGCTCGGGAGAGCCGAGGTTTGCCGCTCCCTTGGCTAATGAGCCTGCCCCAGCCAGGTTGTAAGTAGAATCGGGAAGCCACTCCGAGGTCTAGACGAGGGAGGGCGACCCGCAGATACTGACAATGGTTCTTGTTTACATTTTCGCGTTTGGCCTCTGGAAAATCCGACCCAGACGCACGTCATGGCTGTTGCTGGTGATTAAATTCCATAATTAATTTTAAACTCCGCCTGACCTGGTGCTGTGGCTCTCATCTAACTGTGAGCTTCCTTGAGATGTGCAGGAGCCAGTGAATCTGCCTGACTATGGGGGGCTCGAGGGGCTGGGGGGTGGGGGTGGGGGTGGAGGAGGGAGCTCTTAGCCACTAAGTCCACCAAGTCCACAGTCCTTGGGAACTAATGGCTTGGAGACCCACCTGATCCACCCACCTGCCTGACTCTCAGCATCGGCGACCTTGCTAGCAGTTTTCAACCTGTGGGTCACGACCCACAGGTTGAAAACCGCTGCTGTAGAGCCTAAGACCATCAGGAAACACAGATATTTACATTACGATTCACAACAGTAGCAAAATTACAGTTATGAAGTAGCAACAAAAATAATTTTATGATCAGGGGTCACCACCACAGGAGGACCTGTATTAAAAGGTCACAGCATTAAAAAAGGTTGAGAACCACTGGGCAACACGGTCACTCTTCCATTTCTGAGCTCTGGGCGGGTTCTAGAGCGGAGGGCCTGGTCCAGAGTGGTGTCAGGCTCGTGGCCTTGCTCCCCGGAAACGGACACGGGCCCTAGGCTGGCTGTTCTGAAGTGAAGATGATTCTCCCGTCCCAAGTGGAAATGACAACGGAGCCCTAAGCCTGCTCCCTGCCCACCCGCCCCCGTTCCCTCAGAAGTAACCCCAGGACCACGTGATGCTTTCCAATCACTCCGGCCGCCGCCTGGTTTTGCTGTGTTGGGTGTTGGGTCTTGGGAGCATCACCGCTCCTGGAATGAAGGTGGAAGGAAGGAGCTTAGATTCCTGCAAAGCCAGGTCACACAGCCCCCCGGGACTGAGCCCTGAGCCTGTGTTGCCGTGTGAGGCAGATCGGGGGGGAGGGGACCCTCCCCCGAAAGGCACCGGTCAGGAGGCCGTGTGTTTCAATCTGTGAACCCAGTGGGTCTTAGAATCCACTTGAACGACATGTAAATGTTTTCCTTGGACAGGCACAGACTTCCTGCCTTATGAAGGAAAAACAAATAAAAGCTCTGTGTGCTTCGATGGCCATGTGGGGGGAGGCGGGGAGCTGGCCGCTGGGCCCTCCGTCCCGCTGGGGCCTGGGGTACATCACCCTGAACTCTCCCCTCCCTCCCTCCCCAGCACCCCCCCCACACACACACACTCTCCCCCCACCCAGTGTCAGTGGTGAAACGGCAATGAAATGGTGACGTCAATGCTGAGGGTTCGCCTAGCTCCACCGTTTCTCTCTACCAGGGGCCGCGTCCTTTTCTCCTTTCATTTCTCATTTTCAGTAACTTAATGGGATTTCGGCACTCATGTCAAAGGCCTCAGAATGTTTGCCATACTGTGACTTTCTCCCACTGTGATATTGTGATTTATAAGAAATATATATATACACACACACACACACACACACACACACACACTGAGTGGCCAGATTATTATGATCTCTGAATGTATAATAATCTGGTCACTCAGTATATATATATTAGAGGTCTGGTGCATGAATTTGTGCATGGGTGGGGTCTAGTCAGCCTGGCCAGGGGGAGGGGACATGGGCGGTTGGCCGTCCTGCCTGCTGGTCAAATGCCTGTTCCAGGGGACAATTTGCATATTAGCCTTTTATTATATAGGATATATACTGAGCAGCCAGATTATTATGCATTCAGAGGTCATAATCTGGCCACTTAGTGTGTAATACACACACACACACACACACACACACACACACACACACACATATATATCTGGCCTAGGCAGTGTGGCTCAGTGGTTGAGTGTCAACCTATGAACCAGGATGTTTCAATTTTATTCCCATCAGGGGCACATGCCTGAGTCACATGCTCCATCTCCCGTTGAAGGCGTGCAGGAGGCAGCTGATGAATGATTCTCTCTCATCATGGATGTTTCTATCACTCTCTCCCTCTCCCTTCCTCTCTGAAATCAATAAAAACATTATCTTTACAAAAGAAATACGTATGTCTCATCGTTCAGAGGACCTGAAGACACTGCTCTGGGGTATGTGGTCTTCGTCCACAGGGGCCCCTTCCTGGTTCACGAATCCCACGCCCCATGGAACCTGCTGAGTGACTGACAGCCGCACCGGGTCCCTGGCTGTGCCGATGAGATGGGTTTGGGCCCACCCCAGGGGCCACAGGTGGCCACTGTGAGCCAGTCCTCTGTGGTTGGTGCCCTCCCTCACCCCGGATTTCCAGGGACTCCAGGGGGGCTGGGGATTGACTCAGTCTCATGACTCAGACCAAGGAGAGTGCAGCGTGAGCCCCATAAAACATACAGAGGCCGCTTCCTGTCCCTCCTCTGAGAGCTCCCCCATTGGCCAGCCTGGCCGCTCTCCGGGGTCTCTGTGAGCTCCCAGCTCCAGGAGATAGAGCCTCAGGACTCACCTGTGTCTCTTCATCAACTGTCATTTCCTATCTTTTTGTTTGTTGTTTTTTAAATATATTTTTATTGATTTCAAAAGGAAAGGAGAAGGAGAGAGAGAAGCACCCATGATGAGGGAGGATCATTGATTGGCGGTCTCCCGCCAGCCCCACACTGGGGATGGAGCCCACAACCCGGGCATGTGCCCTGACTGGGAACCGAACTCTGACCTCCTGGTTTAACTGCTGAGCCACACTGGCCAGGCCTCTCTTATCTTTTTTTTTTTTTAATATATTTTATTGATTTTTCTACAGAGAAGGAGAGGGAATGAGAGTCAGAAACATCCATGAGAGAGAAACATCCATCAGCTGCCTCCCTGATCAGCTGCCTCCTGCACTCTCCCCACTGGTGATGTGTCTACAATCCAGGTACATGCCCTTGACTGGAATCAAACCTGGAACCTTTCAGTCCATAGGCCGACGCTCTATCCACTGAGCCACACCAGTCTCGGCCATCTCTGATCCTTGAATAGCCGTGGTAACAGGTGAGGAAATAGGTTTCCCTGGGTCCCGTGAGCAGTTCTCACACTCCCAAGGCCTGGGGCTGCCTTGAGGTGCAGGGGGTCGGTGGGGCACAGAGCAGACCCCTCCAATACCTGCTCTCCAGAGAACTGCTTGCTGGCGGGAGGAGCCTCGGGGCACACGTTGGAGCCGGGTCCGAGCACCCCTGGCAGGAAACCCCACTGACAACACGCCCTCTCCCCGCGGCCGCCTGCAGGCCCAGCGGGATTTCATTAAGGGTTTATTGACGTCCCTCCCACCGGCCTATTGTCCTTTCGATTTTCGGCTGTTTATAAACACACAACCTTGCCTGGAAGTGTTTACAGGCACAGACGGTGTAAACAGTTATGGTAGCGCTAAGAAAACACAGAATCGCCGCGTGCGTTGGCGGCGGAAACTTTTTAAAATATTTGGCTTTTTTTCGTGGGGGGAGAAGAGGGTGAAGACATGTGGACAGCCGCCCGCTCCACGTACCGTGCGTGAACCCAGACGTCATCTGAGCCACCTGCCGCCAGCCAGCCCTCCTTCCAGCAGGAACCACAATGTCAGGGTCCCGTCCACCCGTCGAGGGACCCCACGGTCCGGTCCCCTCTCTCTGGGGCCAACACACAGGGCCCAATGCAGACCCGGGCCGGGAAAGGCCAGCAAGGGACTAAGGGACAGACTTTCGCATTTCCCCCAAGTCTCAGGAATGATTTCCTCAAGCACCTCGAGGGTCACCTCCAGCTGAAATTCTTCTGCGACAAATAGAGAAAGTTAAAAAATGTGCCCCCACATTTTTTATTTTTTTATTTTTAAATATATTTTATTGATTTTTTTTAAAGAGAGGAAGCGAGAGGGAGAGAGAGTTAGAAACATCGATGAGAGAGAGACATCGACCAGCTGCCTCCTGCACACTTCCTACTGGGGATGTGCTCACCACCAAGATATATGCCCTTGACTGGAATAGAACCTGGGACTTTTCAGTCCGCAGGCTGATGCTCTATCCACTGAGCTAAACCGTTGAGGGCAGCGGTTCTCAACCTGTGGGTCTCGACCCCTTTGGGAGTCGAACGACCCTTTCACAGGGGTCGCCTAGGACCCTCGGAAAATGCAGATATTTACATCATGATGCATCACAGTAGCAACATTTCATGGTTGGGGGTCACCACCGCATGAGGAGCTGTATGCAAGGGTCGCGGCCTTAGGAAGGTTGAGAACCACTGGTTTAGGGCGTGCCCCCACTTTTCATCTTAGAAGTGTGATTGGTCATTTCTCGGGGAACTGGGAAGCGCTTGAAGACAGAGCACACCCAGAGCACGAATTCGGGCCGTGTCTCTTGTATCCTACGCCTCCCTGAAAGCTGCAAAGCACGTGTGAGGTTTGCCATGTCTGAATCCCTGGAGAGTCGGTGTTGTTAGAGAAAAGTGTTACATTCCATGTCGATTATTTTCCCGCTCCGTTGAAGACCCCCCCCCCACTCTCTCCCGCCGAACCCCCCCAGCCCATGGATTTTTGCCTTTCCTCATGATTTCCTAGCACCGTTTTTCCTAATGGGATTACTTCCCTCCCCGTGTCCCTGTCTTTGCTCGTTTTCTTCTCGTGTGCAAGAACCGGAGGTGTGTATAACGGGCCCACATCACAAGGCCACCTCCTGCTCGAAAGCATTCTGAATTTGCTTGTCGGGGAATTTAATTTGAATTTCGGGTAACTTCGTTTATTCCCTTTTGACTTTTGAGCAGAAACGCATTACCGAGATTACTGAACACTATTTTGTGATGGACGCTGGCAGAATGCACATTTAAATCTTAGACTTGATCATCCCACAGCCTCCCCTCCCCCCCTTTTTTTAAATCCTCACCCAAGGATATTTTTCCATTGATTTTTAGGGAGAAGGAAAGACAGAGAGAAATATTGATGTGAGAGAAACACACCGATTGGCTGCCTCCTGCACGCACCAGGACCCGGGCCCGGCCTGAGAGAAGCCTACAACCAAGGTCCGTGCCCTTGACCGAAATCAGCCCTGAGACCCTGCAGTCCCAGTGGTTCTTAACCTTCCTAAGGCCGAGACCCTTGCATACAGTTCCTCCTGTGGTGGTAACCCCCAACCATGAAATTTTGCTACTGTTATGCATCGTGATGTAAATATCTGCATTTTCTGATGGTCTTAGGCGACCCCTGTGAAAGGGTCGTTTGACCCCCAAAGGGGTCGAGACCCACAGGTTGAGAACTGCTGCTCTATCCACTGAGCCAAACCGGATAAGTTAAATGATTTGTTGTTTTTTGTTTTTTAAATGACTGCTTTCCACCACTGGCTTAGAAAGTTCCAGAAAGTCTGACAATTGCTCCTCTGGCTGGCTGAAATTTGGGGGGTCACAGGCCAGAAAGAGGCCTGGAGCTGAGCCTCAAAAGCACAGGCAGGATTGGGCCTGGGCACCCTGGGGGCAGAGAGGCCCCGCCCTGAGAGAGGAACCCCAGGACAGAAGCTGGAGTGGAAAAGTGGAGTCCTAGTTTCTTTAATCGCGTTCAGCCCTGACCCAGCTCTGCCCACTCATTTCCACTCCCCCTTCACTGGCAGGAGCCGGGGACAATAGTGATGCGATAATGGCAGGTGCTGTTATGGCAGGCGGCAGGGTTGCCTGGTGCCAGGGGATGTTCTAACCAGGAACCAAGCCTCCTGCTTCCTCGTGCACCTGGTTGCTGAGCAGCCTGCACCTCGGGGCCAGCCTGCTCCATCTGCGCTCAGCGCGGAGCCTGCCCGGGACCCTGCCTCTTTCTCCGCCCCACGACGGGGCCTCTCCGCCGCGGGTCACTGTGCAGAGAGAGCAAACGTGATGCAGAGGGAGCATTTCCTGTCTGTGACTCAGAGATGTGGGCACAGTGGCCACATCTTCCCAGAGAGGCAGGAAGAGCACGTTATGTCTTATCTGTTGAGCGCGCTCCTGTGGGCATTTGGCGTGGAGGTCCCGTGTCAGGGGGCCAGACAGTCCCCCCACAAACAGTGAGACGGAAGAGGGTCCATTTCCAGGTTCGGGGCTGGATCTCGCCGTCTCTCTGCCTGGAGGCAGTCCGCCTCTCGGAGCGTCCGGCTCAGAAGGCGGGGGGAGCATCGCACGGTGTCACACTCAGGTTCCAGGAATGCACGCCCCACACGGGGGTGGAGCCCGCAAACGGGGCCTGTGCCAAACTGGGAATGGAACCCTCACCTCCTGGTTCAAAGGTGATGCCTCACTGTGAGCCACTGTGGCCGGCCTGGAAGTGTGCTCTCCAGGGTGGAGGGATGTGCAGGGAGGGAAGCCAGAGGACCCCGGTCAGGATGCACCCACGTTGTGACGGGCGCCAGGGCCGAGGGGGCAGCTCTGCTCTGGACAGTCAGCGGGGGGAACCAGCTTGTGATGACAAAGCTGAAGAGTGTGTGAGTGTGTGTGTGTGAGTGTGTGAGTGTGTGTGAGTATGTGTAAGTGTGTGTGTGTGAGAGTGTGTGTGTGAGTGAGTATGTGACTGTATGTGAGTGTGTGTGAGTGTGTGTGTATGTGTGTGATGTGTATGCTTGTGTATGTGTGTGAATGTGAGAGTGTGTGAATGTATGAGTGTGTGAGTATGTATGCGTGTGTGTGTATGTGTGTGTGAATGTGTGTGAATGAGTATGCGACTGTGTATAAGTGTGTGTGTGTGCATGTGTGTGAGTACATGTGTGAATATGAATGTGAGTGTGTGAATGTGAGTGTATGTGAGTGTATGAGTGTGTGTGTGAGTATGTGTGCGTATGTGTGTATGTGTGTATGAATGTGTGTGTGAGTGTGTGTATATGTGAGTGTGTGAATGTGTGTCAGTGTGTGTGTGAGTGTGTGTGTGTATGTGTGTAAATATGAGTGTGTGTATGTGAGTGTGTGTGCATGAGTGTATGAATGTGTGTATATGAATGTGTGAGTGTGTGTGTGTGTGTGTGTGCAGATGCCACGTGGAAAATCGTGGTTAATTGGTTAGAATTCGTTACTTGCTTCTACACGACGCTGAAAAGGCGGGTAGCTTTCCTGTCCTCCCACATGATCCTGACTTCCAGCAGCATCACCTTCACACTAAAGATCGGCCAGCCGCCCCGGAGGGAAATGCGGGGGGCACGGCTTTGGAATTACCACCCGCCCCCACCTCCTGGCGGTGAAACAGCTTTCCGGACGGCACGCTCTCTGATTTACTGTCAGCTGTCTCCTCGCTGGTCCTCGGCCAGGAGGATCTCACGGGGACCTAATTGTGCCTGTAAACTGGGTTTCTCTCAGACGCGTCTCTGTTTGCTTTCTGCCTCTCCCCCGCGTCTGGTTTCACACGTGCTCCAAACATATCAGTATAATGTACACGGCAACGCCCCGTGCATGCCTTCCTCGTGACACGCGTGTTCTGCGTTGTGCGGTCCTGTCAGAGGCCATGTGACCGTTTGGAAAGGTCTGGCTTTTTCATGGAAGTTGGTTGGGGCCCAATGGGAGAACAAAGAAACTATTTGTCGTTGTTGTTATCCTCATCGGAATATTTTTTCACCTTTGATTTTTTTTTTTGTGTGTGTGTGGGAACAGTGGATTGGAGCGGAGGAGAGAGAGAAAAACATCAGTAAGAGAGAGACACACAGACTGGGTGTCTCCTGCATGCATCCAGACCAGGGCCAGGGATTGGGCCTGCCACCCAGATAGGTAGGCATTGAACCTGAGACCATTTGGTGCACAAAGTGGTGCTCTAACCACTCAGCAGCACTGGCCAGGGCCACCAAACCTATTTTCGGAAAGGTTTCAAAACTGGTTCAAAGCAGTCACCGAAGAAGCACCCACAGAGATAGTGTTTGCGAGGCACGCATTTTTTTTTCTCTTTATCGTGAACTAATTCATCCTTGCAACCACAGGGCAGGGGAACTTGGTGATGTCCATTTTACAAATCAGGAAACTGAGGCTCACAGGAAGTCACTGCTCAACTTACAGGGAGGGAGGGATGGACAGGAGACGGCGGCTCCGGCCTTCAGGACTCAACACCCAAGGAATCTCATAAAAACCAGGGAATTTTTTCATATGTAGGTCACGGCGTTACTTTAGTTCTGGGTCTAAAGGTGGAGGGAGGAGCCCCGCTGTGAGGAGGAGGACCGGCCTTCGCTGTCCCCCTGCCCTGCCCCCGTCTCTCCGCGGGACTCGGACTCGCTTCTCCGAGTCTCATTTTCTATTTCCTAGTTCTGAGTCACCCGCGACCTTTGGAGGCTAACCGAGCACTCCGTGTTGTGTGTGTTCTCGGACGCTGTCTTTGAGCAACCTTGAGGGAGGCAGGCGTGCTTTCGGAGGAGGCGGCTGGGCACCCACGGGTGTCAGGGAGGTGTCCAAGGTCCCGGGCGTCTGTGTGTGGAGCCGGGACTCGGGCCAGGCCTCTGGCTCCAGAGCACGGCCCTCATTCCCCCCTACCCTGTCTGTGGGAACTGACTCCCGCTCCCTTACTCCTCTGCTGGCCCAGGTTGGGGTCCGGATCTTGTGACTGTAACGTCCATCCCAGGGCTGAGCGCACCTTCTCTGTAAAGGGCCAGACCGGAAATACTGCCAGCCTTGTGGGGCATTGGAGTTTGTCACCGCTGTGCCGCTCTGCCACCAAGGAGGGCAGAGACAGGCCGCAGTGAGTGTGGCCATGGACAATAGTAGCTGGCAGGTGTGGCTCTGTCCAAACAAACCTTAGCTGGGTGCTGAAATGTGAATTTTATATACTGCATTTTCCAGTGTATAAGACGACTGGGTGTATAAGATGACCCCCAACTTTTTCAGTTAAAATAGAGAGTTTGGGATATACTCACCCTATAAGACACCCCCCGACTTTTGAGAAGATTTTCCCAGGTTAAAAAGTCATCTTATACACCGGAAAATATGGCAGTTTTCACAGCCAACTAATTCTTCTTCTTCTCATCCTTAGTGTGTCAGCCCCACAGAAGTGGGTAGAGGGCCACAGTCTGCCCGGGCCACAGTGTGCCCACTGTTGCTGAGTGCCACGCCATCGGGCCTGCGTTTGTGATCTTCCTGAGCCTTACCAGGAGTTACCATCCGTGGTGAGCCTACTATATGCCAACGTCCTAAGCAATTTTACATACGGGGTGTTCCCTGAAAAATGTACACACCCTTAACAGCCGATAGCTCAGTTGATGCTTCTTTCTTTACTGATTTAACCCATCAGAATGGCTAATTATTCCAAGTGTGTCATCTTCATAGTCACCTCGAGACGGGGGTGCTTTATCATCTCTATTTCACAGAAAGAGAAAGTGAGCTGAGTAGCCATGAACTAATTTTCACCAGGTTGTACCTTCGGGATCCCTTGTGGTATCGGGGGAACCCAGCCTTCTACCCCAGCACCAGTGTATCACGCATGAAACTGCCTCCTCTCCAGTTCCTGTGAGACGATGGACTTGAACATCCTTTGATATCTACACTAATAAAAGAGAAATATGCAAATTGACCATGCCTCCACGAGGCTCATCGGCCAATCAGGAGTGAGTATGCAAATTAACCCAACAAAGCTGGCAAGTTAATTTGCATACACAGAAGCGGAGCAGCCAGGCAAGGCAGGACACCTGCTATGAGGGAGAGGGTGTGGGAGGGGGGCAGAGGGAGCTTTGGAGTGGTGTGCTGGCCGGGAACAAGGACTTGCAGGCTCCCCAGCGGCTGGGAGGAAGCCAGGGGAAGGAAGGCCTATTCTTTTTTTTTTAATATATTTTATTGATTTTCCACAGAGAGGAAGGAAGAGGGATAGAGAGTTAGAAACATTGATGAGAGAGAGAGACATTGATCAGCCGCCTCCTGCACACCTACTGGGGATGTGCCCGCAACCAAGATACATGCCCTTGACCAGAATTGAACCTGGGACCTTTCAGTCCATAGGCCAACGCTCTATCCACTGAGCCAAACTGGTTTGGGTGGAAGGTCTATTCTTGCACGAATTTTTGTGCAACCGGCCTCTAGTCCAATATAATAAAGAGCTAATATGCTAATTAGACCAGACTCCAGAAAGACTATATGGATGACTGTCCAGATGACCTTGTGGACAAAACTGGAACTTCGAGGACCAGCCGTGGCTACAAGGACTGATCCCCGTGTACAGTTTTGTACACAGGGCCTCTAGTTACATAGACGTTCATAACCTCAGTGCTTCGTGTTGTGTCCACCCAGGTGTCTGAGGGTTGGGCAGCCACTGACTCCACATTCATCAGAAAAACAGCAGGCCACGAGCGCCTGTTTTCTGCCACATCCGCCTTCCACGTGGTAAGCGTTTCCCCCTCACATGGAGGGTTCGGGGACCAGCTTTGTGCCCGTGGCTGCTATTTGCTTCTATCTCCCCGAACTGGCCGGTGGTGCCTCGGTTCTGATGAAAACCCGGATTGGAGCCACAGGGACGGAGGGAGCCAGGTATCCACCGGGCGGGTAGACTGGGCGCCTGTGCTGGAGTTTCCCCTCTTCCAGGCGCTTCATTAGGGAGCGAGGAGACGAGCTTCATTACCGCCAGGGCTCTGGAGCCAAGCGGGGCATTATCTGCTCCTGCCGCCGCCGATGCCAGGTGATTAGGGCCAATTACGCCTCTCGCCGGGGGCTAACGAGCGAAGCTGGATCCCAGGGAGGGTGTACCCTCTCGGCTCTGACTGGGCCGGAGCTCAGAGCCGCTGAAATGGTTCCCTCTTTCGCTCATTGGAAACTCCAGAGTCCAGTGGTTCTCAACCTTTCTAACGCCGCGACCATTTAATATGGTTCCTTGTGTTGTGGTGAATCGTCATGTAAACATCTGTGTTTTCTGATGGTCTTAGGCGACCCTGCTAGTGGTTCTCCACCCGTGGGTCACGGCTGTAGAGCCTCAGACCATCAGAAAACAGGTCACGACCCGCAGGTTGAGAACCGCTGCTCCAGACGAAGGCAACCCGGAATGTGTGTTGCTTTAAAGCAGCTTCAGCCTCAAAATTCTCGCAGCTGTGCCGCCTGCCTGGGCCGGAGCCACGTCCTGGGCCTAAGTTGCTGCCCCTTCTTCCCAGAGGAGAGGAGGGTCTGAGTGTGGCTCCCGGGACCCTGCTCCCGAGGTGTGACCGGCCGGGGCGGTGCCTGCTGGGGCTGCCGTCGTCGAAGATTCGCCGGCAGATGTGCTGGCCACCTCACTTCTCCCGAGTCGTGTGCCCGAGGCAACCAACCTGTTGTGCAAACAGCCCGTATGTTACTGTGAAACCGTAACGAAAAGGGGCGTCTCCTTGGTTGACATTGCAGAGTCCCTCCCTTCATGTGGATAAGCATTCACGGTGTCTTCATTGAAAACAAAACACAGCCAAAACCGGTTTGGCTCGGTGGATAGAGCGTTGGCCTGCAGACTGAAGGGTCCCAGGTTCGATTCTGGTCAAGGGCACGTACCTTGGTTGCAGGCACATCCCCAGTAGGGGGTGTGCAGGAGGCGGCTGATTGATGTTTCTCTCTCATCCATGTTTCTAGCTCTCTATCCCTCCCCCTTCCTCTCTGTAAAAAAATCAATAAAATATATTAAAAAAAAAACACACACCAGGAGCTTAACCAACAGGGAACGGCGTGGTTTTGCTCCATCTCTGAGAAGCACGTCCCTGCAGACCGAGGAGGACGGGGGCAGGCGCCTCTGAGGTCAGACAGTCGGGTCAGCTCTGTCTCCACCCCCGGCCCTGGGCGCGCCCCGGCTTTTAAACCTGCCTTGCCTCATCACCCAATTGGGGACGGTTTCAGGTCACTCCCTGACACGGCGGCTCTGAGGAGGCAGGGAGTCTTGCAGGTCCAGGGTGTGGCCGAATGCCTGCCTGCCATGTCGCACACTCAGAAGCTGAGATCTGGTTATTATCAGACTGACGTGCCCACGTGGGGGGGGGGGGGAGCCCTGCTGACTGATGTTCCCCCAAAGGCACTGGAGGGGGCACAGGGGGCTGGGGCAGGGGCTGGCGGGGGAGGGGCACACGGGGCTGGGGCAGAGGCTGGCAGGGGAGGGGGTGCAGGAGGCTGGGGCAGATGCTGGCAGGGGAGGGGGCATTGGGAGCTGGGGCAGGGGCTGGCGAGGGAGCGGGCACACGGGGCTGGGGCAGAGGCTGGCACTGGCTGTTAATGACTTAATCCAGCCAATGCCGGGGAACTTGCTACAAGGAGACCCCACAGGGCCCGGGAGCCACAGGGGTGAAGGGCAGCTGCCTGCCCCACGGATCTTGCCTCTCCCAGGGAAGCAGATAAACCGATAACAAATAAACAGGAACATGGGCCATGACAAGGGTGAATCCAGGCCCCGGTGGGGCTGGGACCAGGGGTTTGTGCACAGCGGGGTGAGCTCCCGGGGCAGCGTTAACAGTAAAAACCGGGAACTCTTCTGGGAACACAGCCCCGAAGGCGAAGGCACAGGAGCTGTGGGGGGTGGCTTTCCAGGAGGAGGACAGAGTAAGTGCAAAGGCCCTGGGGCAGGCTTAGCCGGGCCTCGGGAGGGGAGAGAGCAGGCACTGTGCGGGGCAGAGGCCACGACCGACTGGGGAGGAAGCCAGGAGGCGGGACAGGCAGGGCGCGTGGGCCTATCTGCTTTGGACTTTACTCCGGGCCTGAGCTGGAAGGCCCCTCCTGGGTTAGAGCTGGAGAGCTTTGCATTTTTCCAAGATCACTTTGCCTTGGGGGCGGGGGGCGGATTCCCCGAGCAGAGACAGAGGAAGCGGGGAGGATGGGTAGGAGGCCGCTTTCTCCAAGGATTTGTGCTGGCGTTTTATCTTCGATCCAGAGTGTTCTGAGAAGTCGCCTGTCTGCCGTGCCCCGGGGGTGGGGGGTGGGTAGGGGGTGGGGGGTGGGTGTCCGTGACCGTTCCCTCGCTGTTTACACCGGGCGGGTCTCTAGTTTACAGACTCCCCAGCACCGGTGGCAGCGGCAGCCAGCCTAATACAGTTTGCACCGCAGCCCCGAACCCCCGGACTGTTTATGGAACAGGGTGACTTGCGAAATCTCCTCCCCCCCACCCCGTTTCATTCCTCAGGAAACACGTGTGCAGCTTGCCGCGGCTCCACACACTGCAGGAGCATTGAAAAAAAACCTGGCGGAGCTCAGAGACGCGGACAGGGGTGCGGGCCGGGTCCAGAGTGGTGTGTGGAAAGGCCGTCTTCCTACTGCAATGCTGCAATGCCAGCTCCTGTCAGACCACAGGGGATGACAGCGGGGAATTCTTGCTGAAAAGCACTCATCTTTGCTCTTTTGTTCTCAGAAAAAAAAAAAAAAAAGAAAGAAAAGCGCAGGTACTTAAGGAGGAATTCAGCAATCAGGTGATGGCTGTGAAATGCCAGTTGACATCTGCCCTGGATTTTTTCTAAGCATCAGAGACGTCCAATTCGAATAAAAGCATCACCGTCCTGAAAGGACCGTCTCCCTGAGTTATAACGACTCTCCAGCGATGATCTTACAATTCGGTCTGCACTTGGAGGTAAAACAGCTCAGAAACCAAGCTGCCCGCAGATCTCTCTGGGCCGTGCGGGGCTGCCTGAAGCTACCTGGCTGAGCTGCTTTTCATCACCCTGCCCCCCTGCACCCCCTCCCCCCTCCTCCACCCCTCCCTCTCCTGTTAAAGGGAAGGGTACTGTCCCAAAGAGGCCATGCATTTACCCTGGTCTCTGTGCGTGCCTCCTGCAAGATCCAGAGCAAGAAAGCCAAACCAGAGAGGAGCTGTGATGATCCAGCCCAGACCAGGTGGCCATGAATCGTTCAGGGTGGGGCCCGGCCAGTGTGGCCCAGTGGCTAAGCGTCAACCTCTATGAACCAGGAGGTCAGGGTTCGAGAGGTCAGGGCCCAGGCCCAGGCGGTGGGCTCGATCTCCGGTGTGGGGCGTGCAGCTCCCCGTGTAACCGCGGGACAGACGGCAGAGGCAGAGCTGAGAGGCCCAAGGCTGGACTGGGTCCGACACACTTTGGGGACCCCCTCCTCGCCCCTCCTCTGCTCTTACGTCCGCCTCTTTTTCTAGCCCGTCCGAGAGGACCACGCCCACCCAGGTTTTCACAGGCTCCACGCAGGTGCCGTCTGAGCGTTTCACCGCTAGAGCTCTGTGCTGGTGGCGGCTGGCGCCGGGAGAGCAGGCGGCTGAGGGCCCGCACCTGCCTGGCCCCCAACGGGGAGCATTTGGAGAGAGACAGAAACCCCCGCCTTCCCCAGCGCAGCCTCAGAACACTGACAGCTCCCCCTACCTGTCCCTTAAAGCAGCGGTTCTCAACCTGTGAGTCGAGACCCCTTTGGGGTCGAACGGCCTTTTCACAGGGGTCGCCTAAGACCATCAGAAAATGCAGATATTTACATCATGATGCAGATATTTATATCACAATGCATCACAGTAGCAACATTTCCTGGTTGGGGGTCACCACCCCATGAGGAACTGCATGCAAGGGTCACGGCCTTAGGAAGGTGGAGAACCACTGCCTTAAAGTGTCACAAGTCACTGGGATTGGCCCAGAGGCCAGATGGGGGGAGCATCAGATCCCACGTATGACCGGTGGCAGGTCACAGAATGTATGGCATGCTCTATGTAGCCAGTGTCAGGGGGCTCCTAGCTTTCCCTGCTGTGACATGATTTTCATACAAATCACTTGTGCCTGATGCTTGAGCGGTTGCCCTAGAGGCGCCCTGTCCTGCAGACTCACTGTCACAGTGCAAATGTTCTCTGCTCTGGTCAGATCAAGGTCAGGGGCCCATGTGGCTACTACAGAGCACGTGCAATAGGGCGAATCATTCGGGATGTGGAGTTGTCTTTCATTTTCTTAAAAAATATATTTTATTAATTTTTTTTTTTATGGAGAGGAAGGGAGAGAGATAGTTAGAAACATCGATGAGAGAGAGACATCGACCAGCCTCCTCCTGCACGCCCCCTACTGGGAATACGCCCGCCACCAAGATACATGCCCTTGACCGGAATCGAACCTGGAACCCTTCAGTCCGCAGGCCGACTCTCCATCCACTGAGCCACACCGGTTTCGGCTCTTTTTAATCGGTTTAAATCAGTGGTTCTCAACCTTTTGTAATGCTTTGACCCTTTAATACAATTCCTCATGTTGTGGTGACCCACCACCATAAAATTATTTTTGTTGCTACTTCATCACTGTCATTTTGCAACTGTTATGAATCGCATCTGTGTTTTCCAATGGTCTTAGGCGACCCCTGTGAAAGTGTTGTTCGACCCCCAAAGGGGTCGTGACCCACAGGTTGAGAACCGCTGGTTTAAATGGAAGCGAGTGCCTGTGTCCAGAGCCTATGCCAGTGGGCAGCGCCGTTCTGGAGACACACGGAGTCCAGTTTGAATTCTGGCAACGGTGTCTTATTGGACGTCCTGTTGGCTTGTTCTGAGCCCAACCCCGGGCTCTTGGTTCCCAGCGGAGGCCTGCCCGGCCCACGGGGTGCCAAGGTCAACACACAGATGCCAGGGCCCGGGCAGTCCTCGCCGCCAGGAGCCATTCCTCCCGTGGGCGAGGGCAGGCAGGGGCGCCGGGGGTGGGGTAGGGAGCATTGGCGCGGCACCTGGGGTGGGCAGGATGCGGAGCCGTCCAGACACGCAGACCCTTCCACCAGCCATCACCTCGCGCCCAGACGCTCGCCAGCCTCTCCTGGCGCAGGCGGGAGCGCCCCCAATTGGCTCCCGCGGACGTGGGCGCCCCAGGTTCCTGTGCGTGCCTGCCCCCCGAACCCTCTGCCCTCCTGCCCTGTGTAGCCTTGACACGGGTCGTGGTGGAGTGCGGGGCTGGGGTGTGGGCCACATCGCCTCTAACCAGGGGCAGTAACGGGCGGGCCCCACCCCCGCACCCCCAAAGGTGTTCCATCACCCACACTCCACGGGCTGCTCGCGGAGCCGTGAGTCAGGACGGCTCTCCACCGACCGCAGAGCGAATGCCATCCAGGAGGCAGCGTTTGCTAAACAGCTCACATTCCTGGGGAGATCGCGGTGCCAAATTCCCCGCTCCCGGTATGGCTATGATCTCACCTATCCTCTTAAAACCCGGGGCACCGAGGCGTTGTGGGAAAATATGTTTTTATTGATTTCAGAGAGGAAGGGAGAGGGGCAGAGAGACAGAAACATTCATGAGGAGCCGAAACTGGTGTGGCTCCGTGGATAGAGCATCGGCCTGCAGACTGAAAGGTCCCAGGTTCGATTCCGATCAAGGGCATGTATCTTGCTTGTGGGCACATCTCCAGTGTGGGGCGTGCAGAAGGCGGCTGATCCATGTCTCTCTCTCATCAGTGTTTCTAGCTCTCTGTCCCTCCCCTTTCCTCTCTGTAAAAAAAAACAATAAAATATATGCAGTGGTACCTTGAGATACGAGTGCCCTAACATACAAGATTTTTGAGATACGAGCAGTCCAGCAAGCGATTTTTGCTTTGAAATTCGAGCAACATTTGAGATAGGAGTAATCGCGCGGATCGGCCGGCTGCACATGACCCACCAGTTTACTGCGACTCCAGCATCTCATAGTTTCCCGCGCCTCAAGGTTACGGAACAAATTAAACTCGTATCTCGAGGTACCGCTGTATTTAAAAAAAGAAAGAAAGAAACATCCATGATGAGAGAGAAGCATGGATCAGCTGCCTCCTGCACGGCCCAGGGCAGTGGCCGGCAAACCACGGCTCGTCAGCCACCAGCGGCTCTTTGGCCCCTGGAGTGTGGCTTCCACAAAACACTACCTGCAGCGAGATTGAGACTTTGTGGCCCATGCACAGAAGTCGATGTTCAGCCTGGGCGAGTCTGTTTTGAAGACGTGGCGTTCGAACACTCGAGGGGCCAAAGAGCCGCAGGTGGCTCTTGAGCCGCTGTTTGCCGGCCGCCGGCTCGGAGCACGCACACCTCACGCTGGGGATGGAGCCTGCAGCCTGGGCATGGGCCCTGCCTGGGAATCGAGCCGTGACCTCCTGGCTCATAGGTCAACGCGCAACCCCTGAGCCACGCCGGCCGGGCCACACCGAGACTTCTTTCGCTGGTGCTTTCCAGACGGAGAAACGGATGTTCGGAGGCTGGCAAAGGAGCGCACCCACTGGGTGCTCGGACGAAGGGGAGGGCTCACCCCCCGTGCTGGGGCCTCCCTTTGCTCCGAACAGTGGTTCTCAACCTTCCTAAGGCCGCGACCCTTGCATACAGTTCCTCATGGGGTGGTGACCCCCAACCAGCTCCCACAGCCGGATGCCCACATTAGTGGCCCCCCCGAAGTGCAGGTCTGAGTTCCTGCAGCCCCGGTGGGGGGTGGGGGGGAGAGGGACGGAACACGTGGTCCATGAAAGGCATCACATTGCATGGACGGGCCCAAAGCTGGGGGTTGTGACCTCCCCGGGGGGGGGGGGGGGCTCTCTGTCCGCCCCCTGCACCGGCGACTTTGTAAGGTTATCAAAGGCCTGAACGGACGGGCAGAAACAGGTCGCCCGAAGGTGCCCGCGTCCTGGTGTGGACGCCGGGGCTGCGTGAACAGCAGACTCTCCCGTCTCCACCCGCAGCCGAGAGCCGGCCAGCGTGCCCGAGGGAGCCAGCAGGCACCCCAACGGCAGACAGCACTCCCGAGGCCTGACTGACGTGGAGCCAGGGATGGAAACGGGGTGGGGGGAGTCCCCCTTGGTCCAGGCACCAGTCCTCCTTCCCAGCCACACACTAATCTGTCCACGTCTCTGTTCTGGGTCGTGGGCTCGGGGGGATTGGGCTGGATCCAGGGCCATTTGCCTCCCGGGCCCCCTTTCCCCCGCCCCCAACCTTCCCTCCCTCCCGCTGACCACACTGGGCGGCCAGCCAGGACCCTGGTTCCAGCCTGAGACACGGGCCCCTGGACATCCCCGTGCCCCTCCCCCGCACCGCAGGCTGGCTCTCAGCGGACGCATCTGCATCTGCCTTCCTCGTTGTCGTGTTTTAAAACTTGTCGCAAAGAAGAAGAAAAATAAAAGGAGGAAAGAAGAGAGAAAACCGAAGTAGCATCCGACGGGCTCTTTTGTGAATCCTGCAGGGTGTCCGCCGAAGCCCAGATGAAACCAGTTAAACCCCGAGAGGAGGATCCAGCACGCGAGGAACACGATAGCGGCCGGGGATGGAAAATTCTGTAATTGCCGCGTTCATGTTTCACGGCGAGACGGGTCCAAGAGGAGCCTTGTGCTAATGGAAGGGACCAGGCTTCCAACATGCTTGGAGGTTGGGGGGGGGAGGGGCAGTTATTGGCAGGAGGAAGGGGTCATCTCCTCAGGCCACACGGGGGGAGAGGGGGTTCCCACAGGTTTCCTCGCACGCGCTGAGGTTTGAAATCCCCTTTCGCAACTCGGAGCCCTGGTGGTGAGGCCGGCCTGGTGAGGGGACAGCCTGGCAGCGCCTCCGCCCGGACCCTCCAGTGGGGGCGGAGAACAGCCCCCCACCTAACGGCCTCGGGTCCCCCTGACTTTGGAAACCAGTCCGTTTCCTGAAAATAGACACAGCGGGAAGGCACAGGCCCGGTTCCCGGCGCTGCAAACACGCTCAGCGCAGAGAGAGCAGAAATAGCCCCTGTGATTCATGGCCTGCTGGCCATCCAGAGAGTGGCCCAGGGGAGCGGAGAGGTTGGGGAGAGACAGACAGACAGAGGCAGAGAGACGGACTCAGAGAGGCAGAGAGAGACTGAGAGAGGGGAGAGGAAGAGAGAGACTCAGAGAGAGAGACTCAGAGAGACAGAGAGAGACTGAGAGAGGAGAGAGAGAAAGAGAGAGAGATTCAGAGAGGGGAGGAGGGAGAGAGAGACTCAGAAAGAGACTGAGAGAGTCAGAAAGAGACACACAGAGAGAATAAGAGACAGTCAGAGAGAGAAACTGAGAGAGAGACACACACACAGAGAGTCAGAAAGAGAAACAGAATAAGGAAACAGAGAGAGAAACTGAGAGAGAGATTTACACACACACAGAGAGAGAGAGACTCAGAAAGAAACAGAGAATAAGAGAAACTCAGAGAAACTGAGAAAGAAACAGAGAGAGAGAGACTCAGAGAGAGAGGAGAGAGAGAGAGAGAGAGAGAGAGAGAGAGGATCTGAGTGTGAGCTAGTGGTGTCCCAGCCCCGAGTGCCTGGAAAACTCCACTGGCTACACCCTCCAGGGGACCGGTTTGAGGGGGACCCCGACCTTGGAGCACCCATGGTGGTGGGGGGACGGGTCTCGACCTCAGAATGCCGGGAGACGGATTCACGCCGATCTGCGCACCGGGGAGGACACAGCCACTGCCGCCCGCCCCACGGACCTCCCACGGGCGGAGCCCATCGTGGTGCGAGATGCGGGCCGTCCTGGGTCCCGGTCTCTCGGCGCCTGGCCCT
>PVJN01033197.1:0-23605 GCA_004026805.1 Lasiurus borealis | reverse complement strand
TTCTTCTAAGCTTAAGAGTTCATAATTATTTCTATTTCTTCTTGCAACCAGAGTTATATACACACCTGGCCACACTGATGATCATATGGCTCTACTTTTAGAGGAGGAAAATGCTCTTTTTTCTGGAGATTGCATCTTAGGGGAAGGAACAACTGTATTTGAAGACCTCTATGATTATATGAACTCCCTAAAAGAGTTACTGAAAATCAAAGCTGACATTATATATCCAGGTGGGTAATTTTTAAATCTGGTAAACCATTTGTGTCAGATGATAAAAAAGGTTCATTTTGGTGTGGGGGTGGAGGAGGCATTCTTTGTGTTTTTGGCCTTGAAGTCACATGTAAACTGCTTCTTTAAATTATTAACCCTAACTCCCTTCTAACCATGCAATTTTTTTAAAGGATACAATTTATATTAATAACTTTTTGTAAACATATGAGGCTTATTTTTTTTAACGTCTAAGCAGCAATTAATGGAATTATTAAACAAGGAAATAACTTACAGTGGAACAAGAAAATTTTTTCATTCCATAAGTGATCTTCAATTTTGTTAACCTGATTTCTATCATGGACCACATTTTAGCCATGTAACCATAGGTAACATTTGACCTCTGAGCTTTTAGTTGTTTTAACTCACACTATTGCAATCGTATCTTCCATATGAACTGTAAAATCGTATATTTATCTTGATTATCCAGAAAAAAAAAACCTGTCATTAGTATCTCAGATGTCACTGCACTACTCTGCAATATGAATTTCCGCTCCATCCTGAAAGCTAAGAAACACACAGGACCAAACAGTAGGGCCAGAAGGGAAAAAAAGATTAGATTGCTTAATTTTTTAAGCCCTTCTAACTTGTTCCTAACCAAAATGCCATAGAAAGATATGAAAATACAGTATCTTTACTACCCTCCTATTCTCTCATGAGTTTCTACTGCTGAGGAGGTAGAAAACCTACCCTGGGGATTTGGATTAACCTATAATTATAAAAGTGTAATATGCAAATCAACCAAATGGCCAAACAGCAGAATGACCATCCGGACAACCATGCTATGACACACACTGGTGCCAGGCCAGCCAAGGCATGTGCAAATGCGATTGGTCGGGGCCGGGGGAGAGGAGGCCACCATCGCCCCACAATTGCCCACAGAGGGAGGCCCAGGTCACCAGCCAGTAGGGTTATTAATGGGGTGGGGAGGCCCTCCGCAATAGATCTCCCTAGAGAGGGAGACCCAGTTCCTGGACTGCGAGCAGGTACAGGCTGGGCTGAGGGGACCACCATGTGCACAAATTATTATGACATAGTATTATGACATAAAAGGAATGGAAGCTGACGGCTTTCTTTTTAATATATTTTACTGATTTTTTACAGAGAGGAAGGGAGAGGAATAGAAGGTTAGAAACATCGATGAGAGAGAGACATCGATCAGCTGCCTTCTGCACGCCCCCTACTGGGGATGTGCCCACAACCAAGGTACATGCCCTTGACTGAAATCGAACCTGGGACCTTTCAGTCCCCAGGCCGGCTATTTTTAAAGCGAAAAGAATTGGTGCACTCACAGTCAAGCAAAGCTAATGAGAGGCTACCTAGTGTGTTAGTTTTGGTGAATCCAGTGAACTTGCTTATTAGCACAGCAGGAGCTTATATGTAAATTATGTTCCATAGCCATAGCTACCATATATTAAAGCCTACTCCCCATCAGGTACCTGCAGGGACCTATCTAGCTAGCTGTGATCCTCACAAAAACCCAGGGAAGTAGGTAGTGGTGTCCTAATTGCACAGCTAAAGAAATAGTTCAGACTTTCATAGCCAGGCAGCTAGTAAATGGTGGTCAGTCTTCAAACAACACCTGTGGTGCTCGTGCCTGTTACCTGGTAACAGGTTAGCCTACTTCTGCATTTTTTTCCTCGCATATTTTACACATCCCTGTGGCAGACTTGTGTAATATATTAATTTGCACTGTGTTAAAAGAGCATGTAAATTTCAATATACCTTTATCCGTGTTGTCAACATTTTTGAATTACAAGTCTATACAAACGATTCTTAAATTTCTGTGATTCCTGTGAGTTTTTAATAGTGTTACTTCCATGAAGCTACTTTTACATTCCCATTTTCAATCTTCTGTAGGTAAGTATAGCACAGTGGTAAGAAATTGGAGTGGGTGAAAGCTCCTGGATCAGAATCCCAGTTCCACTCCTTAACTTTGTGACTGTGGGCAGGTTAGATACCCTCCTTATGCCTCAGTTTCTGCTACCAGCAAGGGATAATAATAGTATCTACCTCATGGGATTCTTGTAAAAAAAATTATAGCATTTACAGCCAGCCTGGCAAATAATAAGAACTCTGTAGGTGGGTGGGAAGAGATCAACCAATATGCATTGAAGAGATCAATCTATGCCCAGACAGTGGGTGGTGAGGTCCTGGAGAGGAAAGGGAGAGGGTTGAAAGAAGTTAATGGGGGGAAAGGGAGGACCTATGTAATACTTTCAACAATAAAGATTAAAAGGGAAAAAATAAGTACTCTATAAATATTATCTATCATTTCTGTTGTTCCTGTTATTATTGCTATATTTTTATTTTATACTTTTAAACGTACACAGTAGCATTTTATGGGGTTTTGATATCATTGTCTAATGTTTTATGGCATTATAGGTAATTTTTAAGTCTTATATCTATGTAGTTTTCCAAATCTTTTTTTTTAATATATTTTTTATTGATTTTTCATAGAGAGGAAGGGAGAGGGATAAAGAGCCAGAAACATGGATGAGAGAGAATCTATCAGCTGCCTCTTGCACACCTACTGGGGAGGTGCCCACAACCATGCCCTTGACCGGAATCCAACCCGGGACCCCTCAATCCGCAGGCCAACGTTCTCTCCACTGAGCCAAACTGGCTTCGGCCCAAATAATTCATATTTGTTGTATATTTAGTATGCTGTTTCAATACAGTGTATGAATTCTTTTTAAATAAAATGAATGAATTCCAGTTATACTTAATATTTTTTATCTGCTTGAAATAATTTTTATAATTATTCTAATTCAGGACATGGCCCTGTAATCCATAATGCTGAAGCTAAAATTCAACAATACATTTCTCACAGAAATATTCGAGAACAGCAGATTCTTCAAATATTCCATGAAAATTTTGACAAATCATTTACAGTAATGGAGCTTGTAAAAATTGTTTACAAGGTAATGTTTTAATCTTATTTGTACATAGTCACAATTTTATTAGAATAATCTAATAAACTATAGGTATAAAAATCTATTACCTTCTAGAACAGAATAAGTCTGTTAATTTTCTAAGTAATGCTACTAGTATAGTTTTGAAACCTCAACTTTCTAGAACAGAAAAGTTCAACAAAACCTGGAGAAGAAAAATAACCGTTCTCAGCCACCATTAAACTATATACTTCATTCTGTAGGAGATGGTTCCCAACAGCATGGTGATGAAGTTTTGGAATAGCTTGCGTGTTGGTCTAGCCATCTGTTCTAAGTGAGAAGAGGCAATCTGCTGGAGACAGATACTGGGATACAATGGTTGACAATGGAGAAAGTACATGTAAGGAACATGAGTAGAGAAGTTTAGTGCCTAGAGAGTACCCCTCACTGTGGTGGCCTCTGAGCACATCACTATATGGCAGCCCTACTAGTATGTGGCAGTCGATTAGTATAATTCAGTTTTTCAGCACATGTTTATTAGATACTGTTGTATAGTTAGTAGAGCTTAGAGCTTAAGAACGTAGGCTTTGGTGTTAGATTACCTCAGTTTAAAAACTCCCACCACAATCTACAGCCAGAAGACTCATGAGGTTGTACCTAAAGAGCTGGGGCCAATTACATTTAGGCAGGGGCCTTAATATCCTAAAGGCCCAAATTATCAAAAAAAGATCATCACTCAGTGTGCTTTGTTTTAAAAGGGGAGGGATGTTAAAGAAAGAGAGAGAGAAAGAGGGAGGGAAGGAGATAGAAAAGGGACAGATTGAGGGTTAAAATGGCTAAGGATAAAAGACTGCCATTGGCAAAAGGGTAATGTAAATACAGTGGTACCTCGAGATACGAGTGCCCTAACATACGAGATTTTTGAGATACGAGCCGTGGAGCAAGCGATTTTTGCTTTGAAATATGAGCAACATTTGAGATAGGAGTAATTGCGCGGATTGGCCGGCTGCACACGACCCACCAGTTTACTGCAACTCGAGCGTCTCATAGTTTCTCATGCCTCAAGGTTTCGGAACAAATTAAACTCGTATCTCGAGGTACCACTGTATTTAAATTCTGTGAAAGAGTACATTCCTTCATAATGCTAAATTAGAGTCACTTGAGACTATATACTTTTGATTTCAGACAGGAAAGAAGAGAGAGAAACATCCATGATGGAAGAGAATCATTGATCGGCTGCTCCCCTATTAGGATGGAGCCCAAAACCCAGAAATGTGCCCTTGATCAGAATCGAACTTTGGACCCTTCAATCTGTAGGCCAAAGCTCTATCCACTGAGCCAAACCAGCAAGGGCTATTGAGGGTATTTTTCTATTGTAAGTACAGACAGAACTCTCTGATTGTTCTCACAGAAGAGTCATCAAGTACCTGTCCATGCCTAAATACTGGTTTAGCATTCAGAATTGTATTCAATTGTATTCACTGTGTTTATGTGTGAAATACCTATTGCAAATAGAATGGGATTAAGTATTGCAAAGGATTTATTCATTCAACAAACATTTATTGACTACCTTCCATGTGCCACACACTGACTAAAACAGATAAAAAGATGGCTACAGATCCCTGCCCTCAAAGGAATCAGTTCATGTTCAACACAAAGTTGTATTGATGAAAAGGAAAAGTACACTCATAAAAAAAAAAAAAACACCATGGCCCAGCCAGCTTGTCTCAGTGATTGAGCGACGACCTATGAACCCAGAGGTCATAGTGTGATTCCCAGTCAGGGCACATGCCCAGGTTGTGGACTAAATCCCCGGTGTGGGACTTAACAGAAGGCAATTGATCAATGATTTGCTTTCATCATTGATGGTTCATTGATGGTTCTATCTCTCTTCCATTCCCTTTCTCTCCAAAATTAATAAAATACATTTAAAACAATGCATACTTGTAATACTATCAGAATAGCTCTCATTTTTTAGCACATTTTTGTGTGCTAGATGCTCTACTTAAATGCTTTACCTTTACAAATATGATTTGAGGCACTTAATTCAAATATCTTAAATTTTTACTGCATAAAGATACAATGATTCCAGTTTAATAGATTAAAAAGCCAACACAGGTCTGACTAGTGTCCCTTAGTGGTTGAGAGTTGACCTATGAACCAGGAGGTCATGGTTTGATTCCCAGTCAAGGCACATGCCAAGGTTTCAATTAATGATTTTCTCTCATCATTGATGTTTCTCTCTCTCTCTCCCTCTTCCTCTCAAATCAATAAAAATATTTTTTAAACTGACTCAGAAAATGTAAGCTCAGTAGATATTTCAAGGGCACAAAACTAGCAGATGTAGATGTAACATATTCAAATGTCAGATGTCAGAGAATCAATAATGTGTGCTACTGCTGTGGCAAGTTGGGTTAGTAAAAAAGAGAAGAGCCCTGGCCACTGGCTCCATGATTAGAGCATCAGCCCCGCACTGAAGAGTTTTGGGTTTGATTCCTGGTCACAGGCATGGAACTAGGTTCAATCCCTAGCCCTGGTTGGGGTGCATGCAGGAGGCAACCAATTAATGTGTCTCTTTCACACTGATGTTTCTCTCCACCCCTCCCTCCCTTCCACTCTCTCTAAAATCAATGGAAAAAATATCCTCAGGTGAGTATTAACAAAAAGAAAGAGAGATACATGGCACTTTAAACATTAATGTTTAAGAGAAGTCCAAAGAAAAGTATCCAGGATGAAAATGAAATGTGAAAAATTATCATCATATAATCTAATAAACAAACCATAGAGCCAATGTTTGTAGCATCATCAAAGCTATCTAGAATAACTTTTACATTTATTTACCCACTCATAAAATATTTAGTTTCTACTGTGTGCCATTATGCTAAGCTCTGGTGTTCAGTAATGAACAAACCATACTGTTACTATCTATATGGAACTTACAATCTATTTTACCTATAGGAATATAAATAAGAATATGGTGCCTGAAGCAAGACATGTACAAGCTGAAATAGTTTTGGCTATTACTATATAAAAATGAATTTAGCGGGAGATATTTATAATAGCGTCAACATTAAAATAAAAAATTTTTAATGAATTTAAGTAAAAATTTTCTTTTGCATTTTTTCAGTTTCAAAGGGATTAACTGTCTCTGTTTTAAAAATAAGAAAATGTTTTCTTTCTTTTTTTAAGAATACTCCTGAGAATTTACATATCGTGGCTGAACGTAATCTCTTGCTTCATTTGAAAAAATTAGAAAAAGATGGAATGATATGTAAGTATACTTCTGAATTTTAATTATTTACTGCCCAGCATTTAAATTTTTTTTTACATATGAACTCGTTCCTTTTAGGAAAACTAACACCTATCAGAGTCCTCCCTTGAATATCACTATAAGTTAAAGAGACAGGCACTAGAAAGGGTCAACAATGAAAAGCCAGAGGACCATACTCTCACAGGAATTAGAATCTTGCTTAGAGGTTCCAGACCTCACCCATCAGAATGACAGTCAAAGGCATGTAGTGGAAAATAGCTTCTCTTCTCCTATACCACAAGATCTATGAAGAGGGAGAAATCCAAGATGGCGGCATAGGTAAACACCTACACTGCTGCCTCGCACAACAATTTTAAAACTACAACTAAAAGAACGGACATCATCCAGAACCACAGGAAAGCTGGCTGAGTGGAAGTTCTACAGCTAGAGGGAAGGAGAGGGGCTCACGGAGACCCAGAGGGGCTGCAAAAAGCTGAGGTACGTGCGTGGAGAGAGCGGGTGCTAGAGAACCTGGCTGGTTTTCTCTGGCAGGAGAGAAACGGAGACTCTCAAAGACATTGAACCCCTTATCCTACGACACTAAACACCAGATCCAGCCGAAACTCATACGGGGGTAGTTTGGACTGTGAAAAGGGAGAGGTGCAGGGGAGTCGCAAAAGATCAGAGGTCTGGTGGCGTGTACAGCACTGCACAGAGGACAGATTGCTGATTGTGCCACTGGCTTTCGTGAGTGGGCAGGAGACAGACCCTCGAAACTGTGCCACTTCTGACTCCACTACGCCCCTGTTTCGGGTGAAACCCTGGGGACCTAGACTTGTGTGGTCCTGGAGCGCAGGGGAGCCAGAAAGGCAGCGGTCTAGAGGCACTGCGGGTGCACGCGCACAAGGACCGCTCCAGCGATTACGTGTTAATCAGGGGCCGTGGAGGGCGGGGCCAACTGGAAGGCAAGGTGGTCCCTTAAACCCTGAAACTCCACCCATCCCAAGCTCAACAGAGGCTTCTTCTGTTTTGCAAGTCTGGTATCATAAGGCTGAATCCAACACAGAAGTTCTCCTGGCATAGTGAAAATGCTGAGACAAGGGAAGGGATCACAAACAAAAGAAATGGGGGGGAAAAAAAAACAACTGGATATAGAGTTCAAAACTATGCTTATAAGGTTTTTCAAGAATATGCTAGAAAAGTTGGATAAAGTTAGTGAGAGCCAAAAGGAGATGAAAAAGGACCAACTAGAGACACTGACTGAAATAAAAAATATTATACAGAGTCCTAACAGCAGACCAGAGGAAGGCAAGAATCAAGTCAAAAATTTGAAATATAAAGAAGCAGAAAACATTCAACTGTTAAAGCAAGAAGAGGAAAGAATCCAAAAATGTGAATATAATGTAAGGAGACTCCAGGACAGCCTCCAGCATACCAACATCAGAATAGTGGGGGTGCCAGGAGAGAGAGAGCAAGATACTGAAAACCTATTTAAAGAAATAATGACTGAAAACTTCCCACATCTGGTAAAAGAAATAGACTTACAGGTCCAGGAAGCAGACAGAACCCCATATAAAAGGAATCCAAAGAGGACCACACTAAGACACATCATAATCAAAATACCAAGAGCAAAAGACAAAGAGAGAATATTAAAAACAGCAAGAGAAAAACAGTTCATTACCTACAAGGGAGCACCCATATGACTGTCAGCTGATTTCTCAACAGAAACGATGCAGGCCAGACGGGAGTGGCAAGAAATATTCAACGTGATGAATAGTAAGAACCTACAACCAAGAATAATCTATCCAGCAAAGCTATCATTCAGAATTGAAGGGCAGATAAAGAGCTTCACAGAGAAGAAAATAGCTAAAGGAGTTCATCAATTCCAAACCAGTATTATATGAAATGCTGAAAGGTACTCTTTTAGAAGAGGAAGAAGAAAAAGGTAAAAGCCAAAAAAATTATGAACAACAAATACATATCTATCAACAAGTGAATCTAAAAATTAAGTGAATTAAAAATTTGATCAGAATAAACTGGTGAATATAATAGAATCAGGAGCACAGAAAGGGAGTGGACTGATAATTCTCAGGTGAAAAGGGGTGAGGGGTGTATAGGGAGAGACTGGACAAAAATCGTATACCTATGGATGAGGTCAACGGAAGGGAGGTAAGGGCAGAGGAAGGGTGGGAGCTGGGTGGAGGGGTGATATGGAGGGGGAAAAAGAGAAACAAATGTAATAATCTGGATAAAGATTTAATTTTTTAAAATGTAAAAAAAATAAAAGATCTATGAAGAAGTTTACATGTAGAAGATTTGGGAACAGATAAAGTTTTAGCAGTCCTAAAGGTAGTAAATTCAAAGATACTAAAGCAGTGATTCTACAATTGTTTACTAGTGTTAGGTTAATTTGTCAAATTAAGAATCTTTATAGAAGTTTAATCCTTAAGCCTAAACCAGTTTGGCTCAGTGAATAGAGCATCAGCCTGCAGACTGAGAGGTCCCAGTACAATTCCAGTCAGGAGCATGTACCTTGGTTGTAGGCACATCCCCAGTATGGGGCGAACAGGAGGCAGCTTATCAATGTTTCTCTCTCATCAATATTTCTAGCTCTCTATCCCTCTCCCTTCCTCTCTGTGGAAAATCAACAAAATATATATATTTTTTAAAGTTTAATCCTTAAAACCAACTGATTCAGCCGAAACAGGTTTGGCTCAGTGGATAGAGCGTTGGCCTGTGGACTGAAAGGTCCCAGGTTCAATTCCGTTCAAGGGCATGTACCTTGGTTGCGGGCACATCTCCAATGTGGGGCGTGCAAGAGGCAGCTGATCAATATCTCTCTCTCACTGATGTTTCTAGCTCTTTGTCCCTCCCCCTTCCTCTCTGTAAAAAATCAATAAAATATATTTTTTTAAAAAATCAATTGGTTCAAAGATTGAATTTTGTGTAGAAGCTTCATCATTGTCCTTAAATATACAAAAAAAATACCAACTTTATATTGAGCAACAAAATTATTTTAGGAATGAGTGCTTTTTGTAGCCAGAAAATAATTTAAAATCCAGTGAGTTTGCTTATCCACTGTTAAAATATTACTCTATTTTTCTTTCCACAGTTAGCAACACGGATCCTGACAAGAAATGGAAAGCTCATCTTTAGTTTCATATTAGTGAAAGTTATGTTGTTTTGTTTTAGAGAATGGTATGTTTTCTTAACTATTAATTATTTATGCAGATTATATAGAGTACATAACATTAAAAATAACCCTGGATATACTTTAAAATAATGTCATGTTTTCAAATACATAAATTATACTTTACATCAATAATATAGAATATTTATGTAACCTAGGTCATGTAACATTTTACCAATAGTTTATCCACTTTCCATCAATTAAGTAAAATATTGATTTTAAAAGTAATAAAAATTATATAATTTAAACTGGATATTATACCTATTACCAATGGCCAGTAGTACTGTGTTCTCTAGCTGATTCAGTAATTTCTATGTAATCCTTCCTTTTCTGCAACCCTTGTCTATATCTTCAGATGATAGGTTTGTTTTTATGTTCCTATTGATTATGTCATGATTATGTATTTTATAGCCCTTTCATGTTTACTTTCTTTTAATGGTATTAGAGGCCTGATGCATGAACGTCATGCAACGGGCTCGGCCCTTGTAGCCCCAGCTTCGTCTGGAAGGTCGTCCAGCTATCCAGTCTAATTAGCATATTATGCTTTAATTATTATAGAATCCATAAGTGATTTATGTAAATCAACTTTGGGTAATTAAAAAATATTTCATTTAAAACCACTGTATAATTATATAATAATAATTTTTGTTATCCATGAGTATAGCCAACTTACTTTCCATGTTTAGGTTTTAGTATAGAAATAGTCATAAACATATATAGTATGAGTTATATACCAGTTCTTTTTTTTTCTTTATTGATTAAGGTATTACATGTGTATCCTTATACCCATTTGCTCCCCTTCCCCCCTTCTCATGACCTCACCTGCCTGGTGTCTGTTCCTTTTTATAGCAACGTAGTATTCCACTTATACCAATTCTTTTAATTAGAGATTATAAGACAGTGCATTTTTATATAAGTAATGTTGCTTTTTAATATATTTCATCAATCTTTTACAGAGTGAAAGGGAGAGGGATAGAAAGCTAGAAACATCAATGAGAGAGAAATACTGATCAGCCAGCTCCTGCACACTCCCCCCTGGGCATGTGCCTGCAACCAAGGTACATGCCCTTGATTGGAATCGAACCTGGGACCCTTGAGTCTGCAGGCCAATGCTCCATCCACTGAGCCAAACCAATTAGGGCAGTAATGTTCTTATTTTAACTCACAGGGTTATCAAACTACATTACTAAAATGAGCTCAGAATCCTGAGGATGTATTTTCTGTACTCTTTCCTAAGATAAGACTTTTAATATTTTTTAACGCCCTCTTTCTGCCCTTTTTCTTAAGACCCTAGCATTTTCATGCTATTCTGAACACTTATTCTATGCTCTAGAATAAGTGTTCCTGCTGTGTTCCTGAAACCTTCCCATTTTATAAAATAATTGTGAACTCAACAACAACAAAAACAAACTACCCAATTCAAAACTCAGCCAAGGATTTCAATAGAAACTTCTCTAAAGAAGGTATACAAATGGCCAATAAACACACGCACAGTTGCTCAGCATCACTAATGATTAGGGAAATGCAAATTAAAACTACAATGAGGTACCACTTCATGTCCATGAGGATGGCTATTATTTTAAAAAAGCCAAGACCGGTTTGGCTCAGTGGATAGAGCATCGGCCTGCAGACTGAAAGGGCACAGGTTCAATTCTGATCAAGGGCATGTACCTTGGTTGCTGGCACATCCCCAGTGAGGGGGTGTGCAGGAGGCAGCTGATTGATGTTTCTAGCTCTCTATCCCTTCCTCTCTATAAAAAAATTTAAAAAGAAAGGAAGGGAAGGAAAGGGAAGGGAAGGGAGAAAAAGAAAATAGGTGTTAGGAAGGATATAGAGAAATTGGAACTCTTGTGCATTTCCGGTGGGAATATACAATGGTGTGGCTTCCATGGAAACAATATAGTGGTTGCTCAAAAACTTAAACATAGAACTGCCATATGATCCAGCAATTCCATTTCTGGCTATATACCCAAAAGAATTGAAAACAGGGACTTGGGCAGATATTTGTACACCCGGGTTCTGGCAGCATCCTATATGATAAAAGCCTAATATGCTACCTGTCTGGTTGTACAGTCATCCATTTAACCAATCAAAGTGTAATATGCTAATGGCACACTAAGGCCACTCAACCGTTCGATGTGATATGCACTGACAACCAAGGGGCAGACAGTTGACTGGTCGATCAGGCACTATGATGTGCACTGACTACCAAGGGGCAGATGCTCCGACTGGTAGGTTAGCTTGCTGCTGGGGTCCAGCCAATTGGGACTGAGCAAGATGGACCAGATACACCCTGGAGCCCCCCACAGTCTCTCCTCAGCTGGTCAACCTCCCAAGTCCCTCTCTGGTCTCAATCATGGGGTCCCTCAGCCTGGCCTGCCCCTTCTCACAATCAGGACTCCTTGAGGGATGTCAGAGAGCCGGTTTTGGCCTGATCACATAGGCCAGTCTGAAGGACTCCACTGATGCACAAATTTGTGCACTGGGCCTCTAATAATTAAGAATAGACAAATAGTGGAAGCAATCCAAGTGTCCATTAAAAGATGAGTGAATAAATAAAATGTTGTGTTTACATACACTGGAATAGTATCAAGCCTTAAAATGGAAGGAAATTCTGGCATATGCTACAACATGGATGAAACTTGAGACATTACCCTAAGTCAGTGGTTGGCAAACTGTGGCTCAAAGCCACATGCAGCTCTTTAGCCCCTTGAGTGTGGCTTTTCCACAAAATACCACGGGCCCTAATTAAGTTAATAACAATGTACCTATCTATAGTTTAAGTTTAAAAAATTTGCCTCTCAAAAGAAATTTCAATCATTGTACTGTTGATATTTGGCTCTGTTGACTAATGATTGCCAACCATTGTCCTAAGTGATGTGAACCGATCACAAAAGAACAAATACTATATGATTCCACATGTATAAGATACCCAGAATAGACAAATTCATAGAAACAGTAAAGTGGTAGATGCCAGGGGTTGGGGGAAGGGAGAAGTGGGGAATTATTGTTCAGTAGATAAGGAATTTCAGTTTGGGAGGATAAAAAAAATTCTAGAGATAGATGGTGGTCATGATTGTACACAAACAATTGAATGTACTTAATGCCACTTAATGTTATACTTTAAATGGTTAAAATGGAAAATTAAAAAAATAATAACTATAAATAAACTCCCTAACACCAGCACCAAAAAAGAAAAAAGTCAGTATTTCCATTTCTTAAGTATCGCACATATTAACAAAATCTAAGCATGAAATCTGATTATATAGAAATCTGAATGTTTAGTTACCTCATAATAGTAACTTGCATTCTTTCTGATCAAACCAGAAAACCTAATTGTTATTGTTGTTATGTGCCCTCCCTCATCTCATACCCAATTCTTTACAAAGTACTGACTATTCCATCTCTAGAATTGATCACTCCCTCTTACTCCACCAGCACTCCTTAGTCCAAGCCATTATCGTCTCTTTCCTGGACTACTGCAGCAACCCTTAACTCGGGTCTTCCTGCTTCCATTCTTGGAGGGAGTTAGGAAATAGGAATGAGAAGGGCATTCAGAACTGAGGAAATCTCATGCACAAAGCCATGATTCCATATCATTGTCCGAAGTACCATGGCACACTTCCAGCTGCAAGTAGACCTATTGGAAGAGGAGTGGTTATGAAAGGCTATCAAATGTATTGGTTATTGAAAATGTCAAGGCAACGGAACTTTAACAAAAACAATGTCATTCATTAAGTATCCACTTTGTGCTGGGGACCGGATCAGGCACTGGAGATAAAAAAAAGGGAACAAAACAGCATCTCTGCTCTCTAAAGAAACTCATACTCTAGTTGTGGGGACACACAATACCAATACGCAGTGCCATGTTTGGAATAAAGGAAGAGGCTAACCTGGTTGGATTGTAGAAAGCTGTAAAAAGCCTGAGTTCAGTCTTAAACGATGAGCAAGTGGTAGCTAGAAGTTAGGAGTATTTGGGAGATGCGAATTGTTCCACTTGGAATAGTATATGCACATAAACAAATATGGCAGAGCATCACGTGGTTGGGAAACTAATTTATGTGGCTAGACTATATAGTGTTTGTGGGCTAAGGTTTTAAGAATACAAAGAATCTCATGGGAACACACAAAGATCACAGGAACTAATCTTTTGACACCCAGCTATGCTTCACAGATGCTGGAGTACATACATAATTTAGGAATCATTTTGTTGCCTCCTCAACAGCAAGAGTTTGTCCCCAACCATTATGGTGATTTCATTCCTTTTTGTTTCTGTCACTCCGGCCTTTATTTCCGATTCAATACATAGAGTAAGTTTGGATTAGTCATAGGTTCTGCTTACCCATTTCCTGTTTACTCAGCAGTATCTACATTCTTGTCATCACTCCAGTCTTCTCTGCATATATTCATCTCCTGTTTTGTAACAACTGAGTAGCCTTCTGTGTCTCAGATTTAGATATCCTCATAGAAGAGGACCTGATTGGTGTCACTGATCATTTGGGACCAGAATGGTTGCCGAAAATTTTATTAGGAGGGGACTCCATTCAGCATTCTGAGATTTGGCCTTTTCAGTACAGTGAAGAAAAAAAGAAGCAGAGAGGATATCTAAAATAGAAGACAGGGTAACAGATATAAGAAATACTTTAAGGAAGGAATAACACTTAGAAACTGATTAGATCTTGAAGGGTGGACATCAGGTAGAAAGGGATTCTGGTAGAGTTGTAGATTTCTGGCTTACACAGTTGAGTAGATATAGTGAGAAAATACAGGAATTGGGTAGGTAGAGTGGGGAAGGGAGGAAAGATGAATTGTACTATAGATGTGAATTTGGAATACCAAGGAGCATCCAGAGAGAGACACCTAGAAGGCACTTAGAAAGATGGAGCTAAATAGATGTATTTTGTTGCAGGTAACAGAAACTTAGTTTCAACTGGCTGAAGCAAAGGGGTATGTAACCCATGTGAGAATGAAGGTGGGACCAGGCTTGAACAGGATCAAGGATTTGGACCCCATAATACAGCCCTAAGCCTCTCACCTCAATTTTTTGGAGTAGAGAACCCTAAACACAGGTTTTTGCACACGGCAGAAGATACTGCTACAGGTAGCTTTGGGCACATATCCTACCCACTCCATAATCAGCAGGGAAAGCTGGTTCTTCCAGCTTCGGTTTGCAAAATCCTAGGAGAAGAACTCAACAATTTATATTAACTCATTATCATCCCTGGAAACAAGGAAACAAAGTGCTGTATTTGGCCCAGTTTTGGTCACATGCCTGTACCTGTGGCCAGAGTAGGTGAGGTCTGTTCTCAGATGAAGCAGAGTATCACAGGAAGATCCTCCACTAATACTATTCCTCACTGATTAGCTTTCCTTTTTTTCCAATGTTCATAAAACAGGATTCTCTGCAGTAGCTCACAGAATGACTGGGCCAACTTGGTGCCACCTGAACCTTTTCTGAGTGTGTCCAGGATACTTTTAAGTTACCTAATTATATTTTTCTGTCTCCAGATCATCACTTCTAGAAAAGTCAGTGAAGTTGATTGACTTTCAGGGAAGCTAGAATCCTGGAGGAAATGAGAAAAGATTCAAGTGCGGTTGTTCCTTTAGTCTGCCAGGACTATACATCAGTGTCCCTTCTGTTGCAAGTGTCTCTGTGCTCACCAGAGCAATGGATCAGTGTGAATACCAATTTCCAGACATTGCTGGAGCAGAAAAACTCATCATTATCAGTCTGTTGTCCTATTGTCCTATTTTCTCTTTAGGGAATTTATGGATAATGTACTCCAGATTAACAAGAAGAAGGAAGGCACGTTATTAAAGTAGTAAATCCAACAGAAAAGTGTCCAATGGAAGTTCTGAGACAAAGGTGTGCCCAATGCCTGCCCCAGGTAAGGGCAGGAGGAAGTGGGGCTTCAGCCAGAGATCTCCAGTGTGGGAACAGAATTGAGATTACCTGTCTGTCTGAGCCTCGGGGAATGGCAATGCTGGCAGTCGTACAACAGCTCTAGCTGAGCAATTGAAACAATGATCAGTTAATAGAAAATTATAATTCTGGAAAAAAAAAATGAGGCAAATGCTGATTTCAAAAAATAAAAGCAATTCAATTAAGGAAATTGTTATGAAATACTGTCTGCTTCTATCTTTACATAATCAATAATGTAAACACTGACTAAAAATTGTGTTCTAATAGAGGAAAGGAAGTAGGTTGAGAATATCAAATCACCTATAATAATGCAAAGTCTGTAACATTAACAAATCCTATATAATAAAAGTGTAGGTGGTGCAACACTCTTGCGAACATCATCACAAGATGGCTGGCAGAGGAGGGCAGTTGTGGGTGATCAGGCCAGCAAGAAAGGGCAGTTGGGGGCAACCATGGGGCAAACAGCCTGCAACTGGGCCTGCAAGGGAGGGCAGTTGGGGGCGATCAGGCCAGCAGGGGAGAAGTTAAGAGGCAATCATGCAGGCAAGCAAGCAGTTAGGAGCCAGCAGTCCCAGATTAGAGAGATGTCCGACCTCAAGTTTAGGGATCAGGCGTAAACTGACAGTTGGACATCCCTGAAGATGTCCCACATTGCAGAGAGTGCAGGTCAGGCTAAGGGACACCCCCACCCCATGCATGAATTCTCTCTTTGTTTTTTGTTCTTAGTATTTTAATTATGATGTGTCTTGGTGTGGTCCTCTTTGGATTCCTTTTGTTTGGGGTTCTGTGCGCTTTCTGGACTTGTAAATCTATTTCTTTCACCAGATGTGGGAAGTTTTCTGTCATTATTTCTTCAAATAGGTTTTCAGTATCTTTCTCTCTCTCTTCTGGCACTTCCATAATTTGGATGCTGGTATGCTTGAAATTGTCCCAGAGGCTTTTACACTGTCTTCATATTTTGTGGATTCTTTTTTCTTTTTGCTTTTCAGTTGAGTGCTTTTTGCTTCTTTGTATTTCAAATCTTTGACTCGATTCTTGCGATCCTCTAGTCTGCTGTTGAATCTCTGTATATTATTTTTTATTTCAGTCAGTGAATGCTTAATTTCTAGTTGGTCCTTTTTCATATCCTTTAGGGTCTCACTAAATTTATTGGCCTTTTCTAGAAAATTCTTGAAAAACTTTATAACCGTGGTTTTGAACTCTATATCTAGTTGTTTGCTTTCCTCCATTTCTTTCATTTGTGATCTATTTCTTTGTCTTCACATTTTGGCTGCTTCCCTGAGTTGATAAAGTGGCTTTGTGTGCTAGGTGTCCTATAAGGCCCAAGGACTCAGTCTCCTCAGTTACCTGAAGTGGACACTCTTGGTTCACCCCTATGTGGGCTGTGTGCACAGTCTTGTTGTAGTTCAGCCTTAATTGTTGTTGGTATCACTGGGAGGAATTGACCTCCAGGCCAATTTTCTATGAGGATCAGCTGTGTCTACAATGTGAGAACTTCTATGCTAGAGACACCCTTATGGGGCAAAACTTGCTTCAGAGAGGCTTTGGTACTTACTGAGTCTGCCCCCTGAGTGTGTCCCTTATGGTTCTGAGGAGTTGTAATCTGGATGGTTCTACTCTCACCCTTCAGTACACTGGCTCTTGGATCTCCAAGGAGGTGCTAATGTAGCCTCTGCCTGAGGCCACCAAGCAGGAGCTACAGAGAGATCTGCAGATTCCTCTTCTTTGTTTGGATCTTGGAGGTGCCCAGATGAGGCCAAACTCTCAAGCAATGCAAGCTTCTGCGGTGTCTTGGGCCTTCTTTTGGATGTTCTAGGTCTCACTAACTCAGCTACAGTTTGTTAGGTAAGTTTAGATTTCAAAGGACTAGGCCATTCATATGCAAAAGCCTCTGTGTACAGCTGAGGTGGGGTGGAGTCTCAGGGTGGAATAAACAGCAATGGCTTCCCATCAGCCCTGCCCTAAGAGGTCCCTGGATCTCAGTGTCCCATGGTAATCACTGCGAGAGAAAGTTGCCCTCGAGTTCTGCCCTCTGTCAGTCCAGTTTCTCCCCATATGAGTCTATGTCCCCAGGGTCTCACCCAGAACTGGAGTTCAGAGCAGTCAGGAGCACATGCACTTCAGTACCTCTTCCTTTACTTCCGCAGCTCCTCTAAGTCTTACTGTGCTTTTCTCTTTCTAGCTGTAGAATTTCCGCTCAGCCAGCCTTCCTGTGGTTCTGGATGATGTCCGTTTTGTCTTTTAGTTGTAGTTTTGAATTTATGCGAGACAGCAGTTCAGATGTTTACCTATGCCACTATCTTGGTTTCTCCCGAAGCAAGTATTTTTATACTAGAATTTTCTCCTGAAAAATTATCAGGAATTGGGAAAAATGAGAAGTACTTACTTATTTGATGTTCTCTTAGACCTAAGGATAAGAATCTTTAAGTTCATATTTCTTAATAGATACAATTCTCAAGCATAAAAAGAAATCCTGTACCTAGTATCTGGACTGAAGGAACTGGAGAATTAAGGTGAACTGGAGACTTTTGTGACATTTAAAGTTTTAATGTAGTAACCTGAAGTGTATTAGACCCCAAGGTTACTGTATTCAGCAAATAGCTCTATGGTAGATTCCAACCTCATTTTCCAGTCACAATATGGTAGAGTATTAAAGATTTTTCATAGTTTATTTATCTTGTTTTGATGTAAGCTGAATTTAAGAGTTAGTAACTAACCAATATAAAGAGAAGAGGGAGGACTCTGCCACTATTAGAGTTTTCAGCCACCACCATTTTCCCTCTATGGTTGGTCAAGTTACCCACTTCAAATTCTGCAGAATAGCTGACACTTTTAATGACAGATTGTCTCACACCTCTTTTTACTAATGTTTTAAAGAAGTTTGGTTTGGGTTAATGACCATGAAGAACTTAAGAAGTATATCTGGAAGGAAAATAACTTTTTTCCTGATATACTTAAAATGAAGACCAATCTGGAGAAACGTGTTGCTATAAATCAGAGATTTCCAAATATGTTAGGTTGGAGCAATTCAGGGTACAAGTACATGAACCTATTTTGTACATGATTATATTAATACCATGGTATATTTTATAAGTGTTTGGAGTGAAATGAATCTCTACCAGCCTAGCTAGGTTCCATTCTTAGGGCACATGCTCAGGTTTCGGGCTCAATCCCTGGTAGGGGGTGTGCAGGAGGCTAATGTCTCTCTCTCTCTCTTTCTCTCTCTCTCTCTCTCTCTCTCTCTCTCTCTCTCTCTCTGATCATGCTTCCTTCTCCTGCTTCATTTTTTTAAAAAATGCCTATCACAAGTGGGGTATCTCAAGATTTTATATCTGAACCTGAAACTGAGAAATACAGTGGTACCTTGAGATACGAGTTTAATTCGTTCCATAACCTTGAGGCGTGTGAAACTATGAGACGCTCGAGTCACAGTAAACTGGTGGTTCGTGTGCAGCCAGCCGATTTGCGCGATTACTTGTATCTCAAATGTTGCTCATATTTCAAAGCAAAAATCGTTCTCTCAACAGCTTGTATCTCAAAAATCTCGTATGTTAGGGCACTCGTATCTCGAGGTACCACTGTACTGTCAACCATTCATTCTCCACGTTGGACCAAGAATGCAAATTTCTGGTCCCTATCCAAATTTACTAAATCAGCATGTCTGAAGAGGACCAAGAAATGTAATTTTTCCATCGGTTCTTTTCCTACATCAATTATAATTAGTATTGTGTTGGTTTTTCTTTATCCAAGGTTAGAATGAGGTACATACATATAAAATATCTTCCTGTTTTTTCTTAATGCTATTGAGGACAGCCCTGTCTTGTTATTTGATGTTCAATGTCCATGGCATGAGATCTCAAGATTTAAGAGCTAGAACAAAACTTTTTCTGTCCTGTGAACTGGTCAAAATGTTTCCTTTGTTAGACTAGTGTTTGTCAAATTGGACTAATTCTCAGAATCACTTGAAGAACTTTCAAAACACACACTACTTACCAGACCTCATACAAGACACATTCATCAGAACCTCCAGGTTAGGGATGATCCATGTGAAAATGATAATTACCCTGTTTCAAAATTCCTATGTGGAACAATACCTAGTTAATTCACCATGTTCACTTTTTGCTTGGCTTCCTAGAAGCTAGTCTTGCAACAGTTTTTCTTGGAATTCAGTTCTTTAATATAATTATTCTCCTTTTTCTTTCCCATTTTATTGTCTCATTTAGTATGTTTTTAATGAATTTCAACTTCAAAGGAATAACTATTCTTTGGACCATCACATTTCATGCAATTGCATTTAAACCTAAAATAAATCAGTTATTAGGATTATAGACTGAAAGGATATTGTGAGTATAAAAGTCTCATCATTCAGATTTTATGGAGACTTCATGGAAATTATCCTTTGAAAAGCACACTTAAAATCATTGCTATTAAATGCCATATACATAAGTTCTTGGTCCCCCTTTATTCCCTTCGCCATTGGAACCTCCAAGACTGAATACACTGATCTCCTTTCTTGTGATTCACCACCTCAAAGATCTAACCCATGTTAGTGGTGTTAACCATTACCACCATGCTGAATAATTTCCAGATGTGTGCTTGAGCTAGAACCATTCACCAAAACCCCAGGCCTAAATATTTTGCTATCTGCAGGAATTCTTCATTTGGCTGTCTTCCAAAGTCCAGACATCAATGTGAAGAAAGTCAATACATATAAAACCAAACTCTTTTTTTATTCCACGGTTTTATATTCCTAATTACCACACTTCCCAACTCACCATTTGGATAAATAGCATCGCCATTATCCCATGCCCCAAGCTGCATTGGTCTTTAATCACCCCTATTTATTTTAATCCCCACTCCACTTAGCAGAGCAATATTTACATTATGGTTTGAAGATGTTGATTCAATTTGACGACCAAAGAAAATGCTGGTGGGTGTGAGTGATGCTCAGAAGGACTGATAAATTGTCTAGGAAATGTGAGTGGCTTGCTTCACAGGGACAAAGGCTATCATTTGTTTTAGTCTCAGGGACTTACCCATTTCTCTTTTCTTCCCTGAGCTTGTGCTCATTTCCCCAATTAAAATAAACTACCAGTAATTGAATTCCATGTACATGGTCTATTCCTGTTTCCATTTGTCATGGTGGTGTTGATAGCAACAGTTTAGTAATAATATTCCTCATCTGTAGAAAATAAATGATAGTAATTTAATTTGTTGTTATGGCTATTAAATGTTCATAGTGTTTAGTACAACCCTTTGCACCCAGTAAATACTAGTTGCTCTTATTTTGTCATTGTCGTTAACAATATATTCACATATTCTTCTATGATTATTTCACTTTGACTTGTACCATTTAAGGTCCAAAAAATACCATCTTCATTCTTTAATAAATTCTTACCATAACTCTATAAGATAAAATTCACATTGTTCACTTTGGGAGTTGAAATTCAATAGTTGTAAAATACTAAACAAGTTATTTTACAGAGCCTCTGTTTGCTTATTTGAAATAGGGATAATATTATGTTCCAGGTTAATATAAGGTTAAAATTACTAATATATATCAACAATGCTTTGGAGACTGCAAAGAATTGTCTACATTTTAGCTGTTTTCATTTGTGCTGAAAGCTTTGTCTTGGGCTGATGCAATCAAGAAAACAGCTCCAAAGAATCTTTGGCCACCACCCCAAGACCTTGGTTCTACTAGGCAATGAGCCATATATCATTTTTTGATGGCTACAGGATATCAGCTCAGGTCAACCAGTTACAAATTCCCTGAGGCATAAGACCTTCTAATTATAGAAGCCGTTTACGAAAGCATTTTGCACAGAATGATGCAAAAAGAGAATGATTCATTCTCCTCAGGTGAAAGTGATGTACTGTGTACTTCCTGGCAGCTGTAAGTACCCAGCTGTCTTTTGAATCATCCCCAAATAAGCTGCTGTGTCCAGCATGTGCCAACCCCCAGGAAATACTGACCCATTTTAGGGCCCTCTTGAAAGCATAAATTCAAACTGAAACCCCTTCCTCCCTCTGTGTCTGCTTAGGTTATTTCAGATATCCTCCCTACCATACATCTCCGTAGCTCTTGGTCACTGCCTCAAATACAAGTCACTTCAGCCATCAATTATTCTCATTCACTTGTGCACTGTTAATTTTTTTCCTCCTCTAATTTAACCACCTCTTGCTATTCCTCTACATCCAGAACATTTCTACCAGTTGGTTCATGTTCTTATTTGCCCCAAACCCTTTCCTCTACAACTTCTGTTAATACCCTACCCATAGGAACACCATGTGATAAAGTGGGCCACAAAAGTTGACCTGGAAATGAACAAGCAACCAAGCCAGCCTAGTCCAAATCTTTCCTTGCTATTGTTTTGATAGACCTTCAAGTGACCATATTCTCTGCCATGTAAATAACATCTATTTACAATAGGAAAAAATGACACCAAACTGAAACAAAGAAAGCAACAAGAGGGAAGAAGAAATAGAGTCCTACTCTTCCTGTAAGTGGCATGAGGCGATCTCTGAAAATGGTTCGCTATTCACTTGATCCAGAAAACCCCAGAAACATGCAAATCAAGAGGTTCAAATATTCATGTTCACTTTACAAACACTCATGAAGCTACCCAGGCCATCAAGGGTATGCATATCCAAAAAGCCACCAATTATCTGAAGGATGTCACTTTACAGAAGTATTGTGTACCAGTCTCATTACAGTGGTGGAGTTGGTAGGTGTGCGAGGCCAAACAACTGGATGCGGGGTCAGTAGCCCAAAAAGAGTGCTGAATTTTTGCTACCCATACTTAAAAATGCAGAGAATCATGTTAGACTTAAGTGTATAGATGTAGACTCTGGTCATTGAGCACATCCAGGTGAACAAAGTTTCCAAGATGCCATGTAGAACCTGTACATAGCTCATGGGCCACTTACCCATACCCAACCTCTCCCTACCACATTGAGATGATATTTACTGCAAAAAGAACAGATCGTTCCCAAACCAAAAGAGTGTTTACCAGAGCCCAATAGAGAGCTATGGAGATAGTGCCTAAAGAAAGTTGTGACCTTCTTTGGAAGAGGCCAAGCGTGCAGGGTAAAAGCTTGCAGTGCCTGACTGAGCAGCACATCAGTGGTACACAGGATCACCGTTTCTGTCCAGCGTGCTGGAGCTCCCTGCCCTTGGCCGGGCAGAAGTTTCCTACTCAGTCTGAAGCTCTTCCTGCCCAATCCTCCTTTCTTCCTTTCACAGATGTCAGACCTGTGCTATAATCAAGGCTTTCCCTGCTGACTCCTCTTCCCTTTATATTTCATAAATGTTATTGTCAATAAATCTCTTCTGATTCTAAGTATGTTTTGGCATCTGTTTCCTGCGAAACCCAATTAGACAACTACACATCCTCAGTCTTGCCAAATACAAATGACCATCTCAGGTCCTAGCGCTGACCAGACGAGTACAGTAGGTTTATGCAGCTCAAAGACCAGTGGGAATATTTTCTCATAAAAGAGTGAAAAATAATTAAATTTTAAGATATGAAAAAGTCAATTTCAGTTTAAAAACTCGATTTCGATGGAACAATTAACTTCCAAGTGACCTAGAACCCTTCCATTGCATCCTTCACCAGGCAAGTCTAGAAAACACCCACCACATCAGTGATTGTCTATTACCTGTCTTTCATTCCAGGCATATGAGTTTCAAGAACAAAGACTCTTTCCTTTGGGGATAATAAAAATGTTCTAAAGTTAGATTATTGTGATGCTGCACAACTTCGTAATACACTAAAAACCATCAAGTTGTGCACCTGATATAGGCGAACTATGTGATATAAATTATAGCAATTCTCAGGGGGAAAGGGGTAAGAGGTGCGGGAAGAGACAGGACAAAAATCGTACACATATAAATGAGGACAATGGCGGGGAGGTAAGGGCAGAGGATGGGATGGGAACCAGGTGGAGAGATATGGGGGGGGGGAGGAGAGGAACAATTGTAATAATCTGAATAATAAAGATTTATTAAAATTAAAAAAAAAATCAGGACTGGCTTACGACACTGAGAAGCAGTGGAACATAGGGAACTGCAATACTGT
>PVJN01033196.1:0-23665 GCA_004026805.1 Lasiurus borealis | reverse complement strand
TAAAAGATATACTTTTGAGTAATAGGACCTTTGACTGAAATTCTTTGAGAGTTTTTAAGTCTTTTTAAAAAATCGTAAACACAGAAGACATACTAAAATGCTTTCTTATAAAATAACATTAAATGCCTTATTTTTTAATAAAACTTATTTCCAGAGAATTCATGCTACTCTTTACAAGGCAACTTTTTAGTATATTTTCTGTTTATCACTTTCTTCCAATTAATGCTAAAGTAACTGTATTACTAAAGTCACTATAAAATAAAAATAGCTCACTCTAGAAATCATCCCATCTAACAATTTTTGCCTCCATTCCCTCACCCCACACCCCGGTATTTTATTGACAAAAACTGTGCTTTGCTATTTGTGACAGAAGGATGCCTTTTAGTGTTTATATATTTAGAAAGAAATTTTCCTTTTAGCAAATGACATAATCATTCAGTGCTCGATTGCCATGTGCTGCGACGTGATGATAAAATATACTCATGGTCATTTACATTTAATAACATGTGATAATATAATGGTGGTATACATGAGATTTTTGAGTTTTCGAACTCCTACTGAAATAGCATAGTTTGTAACAAAGTGAGCTAAAATTTTTATTTTCATAACCTCAGAAGAATCTAATGAAATTCCTCTAGGTGAGAAGACCCAAGTACTGCATAGAGATATAACTGTGAACACTTGTAATTTTGATGTTTTAGAGGAGGAGGAGAGAAGATCTCTTTTAGGTATCAGAAACAGCAGGGATTATAGAACAGTTCTGGCAATATCAACCCATTTGTATAATAGAAATAATCAAAAAATGGGGAAAGAATTAATTTAAGATGTGAATAAATAGCTAAAAATGGTGTGTGTGTGTGTGTGTGTGTATTTATCACAATAATTTTCTTAGAGGACTCTTCTGCTTATCCCATCAAATTATAGAAACCATGACCACATGCTTTTTTAGGCGGATAGTTTAGTATGACATTTGCAAGTGGAGAAAGGCCTTGCATTTGACATTCATGCACAGCAGCTTACCTACAGCATTGTAGAGAGGCTCTCCGGTTATCTTGTCCCAGACTACAGTGGTTTCCCTTTGGTTACTGACACCAATAGCTTTAAAGAGAAAGTTAAACAGAAGGGAACAGAAATTAAACAAGAAAACAACTTCAGAATTGGTCTCTATCTCTTTTTTTTTTTTTAACAGGCACAACTAAACAATTCAAATATCTGGAATAACAACAACAAATATCTGGAACATTTGTAGTGGTATTGAATTTATTTTCTTTAAGTGGCCCCAGGAAAAGTGAACACCCAATGTCAAGTGTTTCTTTTTATTACTACAGACTCCTTCCTGCTTCATTCCCAGCACAAGATGACATGAACCCAGATCAATACCCAGATGAAACGCTTCCAGGTTGCCTTAAAAAAGAGAATGCAGTACCTTTCCAAATTTACAATACCCAATTTATTATTCTAAAGAGACCAACAATCACCTCATTCATTTATTTACTAATTGGTACAAGAAATTTCCGTGTGTGTGTGTGTGTGTGTGTATACACACACCCGAATTTTAACAAAATAGCCACGGATAAGATCCCTCATGATGGGCAAATGCACATCATAGTTTGTAATTTAATTTTATTTCTGAATTTTAATAATATAATATGGAATATATGAGTTTTAATCAGCATAAATATAATGTGATGGCATCTACATTATACTGTCCTACAGTTACAACTCAAGTGCTATAATTACAGTAAGTTTTTATAAGTAAAATACAAATCCATACCATCTTTTTCAATTCAGCTAAATCAGAGGTTCTCAGATTTGATTGTACATTGGAAACAGCTGCAGAGCTTTTAAGAACTACTAATGCTCAGACCCTGGCCCAAATGTTCTGATTTAACTGATCTAGGGGGTAATCTGAGCATTAATATTTTTTCTTAAAATTCCCCAAGTTATTCTACTGTACAACCCAGGTTGAAATCACTAGGCTAAAATAAATAAATAAATGCTAAGACTGGTTTGGCTCAGTGGATAGAGCGTCAGCCTGCGGATTGAGGGGTCCCAGGTTCGATTCCGGTTGGGGGCATGTACCTCGGTTGCGGATACATCCCCAGTGGGGGGGGGGTGCAGGAGACAGCTGATCCATGTTTCTCTCATTGATGTTTCTAGCTCTCTGTCCCTCTCCCTTCCTCTCTGTAAAACATCAATAAAATACATTTTAAATAAATAAATATTGAGCTCTTCGAAGATCAGGATAGACCTTAAAGACTATTTTTAGAATTACCTATCATGTGACCATTCAGACAGCACGTCTAGTGACAAAATACTACCTCTTCTCCAAGCAGACAATGTCTATTGCATAGCTTTGCTATTAAAAAAAAAATCAAATCCTTTTCTTTGTAGCTTCCACCTTTAGGTCTTAGCTATACTCTTTGGATACACAGAATTAGGTTAATCTTTCTTCCATGTCACTCTTTCATACTTGAAGCAGCTAACTTTGTCCCTCAAGTCTTCTCTTCCCCTGTCTAGTCTACATAATCCAATTTTCTTACACTGTCCCAACTCTATGGAATATTCCTCTTCTTCTAGGAACATCCAATGATGTGTATTACTCAAACTGTACATCCAGAATAAAACACAATAGGAACATTCTGAGCAACACGGAGCTGAGGGGCGACCAAGCAGCTCCCTTGTTCTAAATAATCTTTATCCAATGATTTAACTACTTTGTTGAACACCTTTTCTAAAGGGACAAAGATGAATGAGATTCCATTCCAAGAAAGGAAGAGTTTTGTTTTTGTGTGTTTTTTTTTTAATAGAAGGCACAAATGTTTACAGGACTTAAGAGAAAGGAGAAGAGGGAGCGGGAGAAGCAAGGCTGGGAATCAATGAGACATGGTTCTGATGAGATTAATGCACAGGTGGAGGGAGGAGCCTCAAGTAGGGCAGAAAGCTATGGTTATTTGCTCAAACGGGACCTAGAAAAAGCGGGATCACAAGTTTGGGGCACCATTCAGTAGAGCTCAGGCTCTGAAGCCAGACTAATTCCTCTGCTTCCTAGCAGCGTGATCCAGGGTCTGTTTCTTTCATCTTCTGTAAAATGGGCACAACCGTTCCCACCTTACAGGGTTTGCATGTTAAAACAGTGCCTGGCACACAGTAAGCACTCAGTAAATGTTACTTACTGCTACTAGTCATTGTCTTTGTTGAGGAGAGTGGATTAAGAGAATGGGGACTAGGCAAAGCAGGAATTAATTCCCTGATAGTACTATGGGCACAACAGAGACTAGAGACCTCAGTGGGACCTTGGTTGTAAGATGCTAAAGTATAGTACTGTGAATGTGACAATTTGACAATGGTAGCTAGGAATGAATTCATGGTCTGCCAAAATCTCATACTGCTCCCCACTACAGGCTGGCTGCACCCTTAGCCACAATCCATGCGTCACTATTCTATGTCCCTCATATTACCTTCATTGGCTCATTCTAAAATGGATTCAGAATGTAATCTGGAACTATTTCCATTTGATTCATTGGTCATAGGGTCTCCCTGACCATTCCTTTTCCCTCTATCTTAATTCAATCTTCTGTGCCAAGTAAAATTATTTTTCTTACAAAGTCCAGAGAAATAGTTTTTCTGCAGTCTAGTGAAATAGCTTCTCATACCCAGCCAGCGTGGCTCAGTGGTTGAGAGTCGACCTGTGAATCAGATGGTCACAGCTCGATTCCTGGTCAGGGCACATGCCCAGGTTGTGGGCTCAGTCCCCAGGAGGGGAGCGTGTGAGAGGCAGCTGATCAATGACTTTCTCTCATCATTGATGTTTCTCTCTCTCCCTTTCTCTCTGAAATAAAAAGATATTTTAAAAAATAAAAATAGGCGAAACCGGTTTGGTTCAGTGGATAGAGAGTCAGCCTGCAGACTAAAAGGTCCCAGGTTCGATTCCGGTCAAGGGCATATACCTTGGTTGTGGGCACATCCCCAGTTGGGGGTGTGCAGGAGGCAGCTGATCGATGTTTTTTCTCTCATTGATGTTTCTAACTCTCTATCCCTCTCCCTTCCTCTGTAAAAAAATCAGTAAAATATATTTTTAAAATAAATAAGTAAATTAAATAAATAAATAAAAATAAAAACAGAAGGTTTGTGAGGTTATCAGTGTGGCTCAGGAAAAAGAGCACGGGACCATAAGACAGGGGAGCTGTGCTTTAATGTCATCTACCACTACACAGCCACATGACCTGCAATAAGTCCCTTTCCCTCATTTGCAGCTAGGTCTTGGTAACCAAATATCCTTTATAGCATTAGCATTCTGTGATGTATTGTTCTATATAGGCAAGCAAAATCTTGGTCCTTGCCAGAGCCAATTAATAAATTATCTGGCGGGATTGGGGGGGGAAGGAGGTGCGTTGAGCACAGCTGGCTAGGTATGGAGGGGCCTGTGGGACATTCTCTTCCTTGGCCATAGGCTGTAGTGCTGAGAAGAAAGGGCCGGGTCACTTTGACTCAGATATGGGTTTCACACCGGCCAGACAGGTGAAGAGCAGATAGCAGCATGTTCAGTGTTCTTCCAGATCAGTTACTGCCAGTGAAAGACAAGTCACTTGGACTGGAGTTGTATGTCATCTTCACTGACACCACGAACAAGAAAAAAAGGAATGGTACCTCAGTACAGATGGCCCATAAGCCCTAGCTGGTTTGGCTCAGTGGATAGAGTGTCGGCCTGCAGACTGAAGGGTTCCAGGTATGATTCCAGTCAAGGGCATGTACCTAGGTTGCAGGCTTGATCACTGGCCCTGGTCAGGGTGCATGCAGGAAGCAACCGATGTGTTTCTCTCACATTGATGTTTTTCTCTCTGTCTTCCTCCCTTGCCCTCTCTCTAAAATGTAATGGGAAAATATCCTCTCAAGTGAGGATTAACAAAATAAGTAATAAAAACAAAAACAGAGGGCCACTAAGTTGCATACCTTACCTTTAAAGGAGGTAGAATGATATCAAAACCATGGCCAATCGCCCTGAAATCTACACCCCATGGATGGCCACCTAGGTGATTTTGAATGTTTTGACATCAGTGTGCTGCTGAATGCCTCTTATATGTTCACCTTGTTTAGACTGTGAAAGCTGTGAGAACAATTCGAGGAAGCGACCAACAATCACTTCAATCCACAACTCATCTGAAATTTGATGAATGCAACTCTAAAAAGTCTGAAACACTGCCATTCAGAGGGATATATGGAGGGTAAAATATTTTTAAAAATGTCACCTGGCCAGTGTGGCTCAGTGGTTGAGCATTGACCTATGAACCAGGAGGCCTGGTTAGGGTATATGCCCAAGTTGCAGGCTCAATCCCCAGTGTGAGGCATACAGGAGGCAGCCGATCAATGATTCCTCTCTTCACTGATGTGTCTATTTCTCTATTCCTCTCCCTTCCTCTCTGTAATCATTAAAATATATTTTAACGAAATAGCAAATCTACACAAGGGTGTTGGTTTCTCTTTAAAAAGTCTACATTAACAGAAATAACTTTTATTGTTATAACTTTCCATTAATTTGTAATTATTGATTATTGGACTCATGTTTCCTCCACTTGACCGTTAGCTGCACACCACTATTGGTGTCCCATTGTTTCCCTAGCACACCCAGCACATAGTAGGTAGGCACTCTATATATACATTTGCTGAATGATTTGATTATGTTTGTCTTTTTTACTGAGTTTTAAAAATATACCAATAGGGGGAAGTCGGAAAAAAAAATCAAAGTTTCTTCTCAAGAATGCTGGTAAATCTAAGTGCCAAGAAAGATAATGCGAATCTCAAGACATTGCCATCAGCAATGGAGGATTTCACCCACCTTGAGTTGATGAAGAAAAAACAGCCCTTGAATGAACTTGAAAAGTTTAAATTACAAAGTTATGGTGATTACCACATTATGCCCTGCCCTTTATACTACTTTATCAACTTTGGATGACCGGGCTATTTTTGTTCTCACTGTATAAATGATGCAAAGCCAAACTTAGGTAGTTTTTATATTAAAACTACTAGCAATTAAGAGATCTGTAATAGTCTAATACTCTCAAACCATTATTTTTAGGGAGATTTTATAAGCAAAGTGTTTTTATTTCAAACAAACTCCCCTCCCTCTATTGCTCCTCATTCTAGTCTTTCTCCTCAGAAAAAGGCATCCCTATGGCTCTAGCAAAAACCCAAGCATCATCTTTGACCTATGTTCCTCCATCCTCTCTTTACTACTGACAGCCAATCCATCAAGAAGTCCTGGCCCTTTCTCCCCACCCTCACTGCCATCATCCTTTCTCTCAAAACTTCCACAGCAACCTCTACTGTGGTCTCCCTGTATCCAACTTAGGCCTTTACTATCCACTCTCCACATGGCTTCGCAGCAGTCAGGAAGTTGTCTTTAAACCACAAGTCAGACCCTGTCATCCCTTGAAAACTTTTCATGGTTCCCTGTGATACTAAGAATAACATCCAAGCCCTAGCTGGTTTGGTTCAGTTGATAGAGTGTCGGCCTATAGACTGAAGGGTCGTGGGTTTGATTCAGGTCAAGGGCACCTTCCTTGGTTGAGGCTAGATCCTGGCCTCTCCATCAGGGCACATATGGGAGGCAACCAATTGATGTGTCTCTCTCACATCAATGTTTCATTCTTTCTATCTCTTGCCCTCCCTTCCACTTTCTCTAAAAATCAATGGAAAAATAGCCTCTGATGAGAAAAAAATAACATCCAAACTCCTACAAAGCCTTAGCTACTTCCCGGTTTCATCGCTATTGAAACCTCTTACCTATGTACCCACCCTCACCTCTCACTCATCTTTTACTCTACATTTGACATGCTGGCTTTTCTTAGATCCAGGAATGTGCCACAAGCTTATTTCTACCCTAGGACCTTTGTATGTGCTGCTTCCTTTTCCTCGACTACTCTTTCCCCAAATATTGGCATGGCTGGCCCCTTTTGACCTTTGAGACCTCAGTAACAGTGTCATCTCCTCAAAAAGGCCTTCTCTGGCATCCAATCTAAAGCAAGCCTCTCTAGGCACACCCTACCATAGAACTCAGTTTCATTTTCTGCATGGAACGTATCAATATTGAAATTAGCTTGTATTTGTCTGCTCTTATTGTTAATGTCAAAACCTGCACCCCCCCCCCCAAATAAAAGCTTCATGAGAACAGGGACCTGCTTGGCACTGGATACTCAATTATGCACCGAATAAATGAATGAATGAATAGATTTTATTGAGATAATCATACCACAGAGAGAAATATTCTATTAAAAATACCTTTTATGTTGGAAATGTCAATATTGAGTTGTTCAAGTTTCTCACATGTTTTCTCTATACACTCATAGACAGACATCAGAATTTCCTTAGGATCTTGTTCCACCCATCTTTGAACAAAAGAATGCATTTGGTTAGTCCACAAGAAAGCAATACATTTATATCTCTAGAAATGTTCACTTAAGAGAGTGTGGCTGTTGTATAAATTAAAATCAGATGAACAAAGCAAACCATATTCAATACTCTAAAGAAACGATTTAAAGAAAAGCCTATTTTACGCCCCTTATGTTTTTATTATTCTTCATATAGTAATCAATCATTTGAAAGGAAGCAAGTAATAACAGGTCACAAAATAAATATTCTACTTACTTTAAAATTATTGTTTCAAATCCAGTAGGAAATTAGTTCCCCAATTCTTTATATCCTGTGGGTTTGATAAATTGATAAAACTATCTGCATGTTTCACTAGTCACTGTTCCTTTCTTTTTTTAGTTATTTCTAAGTAGACTGATATCTACCTACCTATCAAAAGAAATTCTGAAAAGTAAAATAAGTATACTAATCTATTTTGCCATTTTTTTCTCAAAATGTTTTATTAGTATTTAGGAAAAATTGCAAATGTGTTTTAATAACTCTTTCAAGTAGACAAGCAATTGGTCCAAGTTTTCAGACCCAATCCCAGTGCAATTTTGGTAAGGAACCAGGGCCTCAGAAGGCTGAAAGGCTCATAATAAATGATGAGGCATGCCCTAGCTGGTTTGGCTCAGTGGATAGAGTGTTGGCCTGCGGACTGAAAGGTCCCAGGTTTGATTCCCATCAGGGGTATGTGTCCAGGTTGCAGGTTCAGTACCCAGAAGAGGGCGTGCAGGAGGCAGCCAATCAATAATGGTTTTTTTCTCTTTCTCCCTCTCCCTTCCCTCTCTGAAATCAGTAAAAATATATTTTTAAAAGTAAAAACAAATGATGAGGCAGAGAAACCTGGGAGAAACCCCAAAAGTAGAAATGGCACAAGCTACAAGTATCCTACCCTAGGATCTGCAAGTAGCAAGAGAGTTCCAAATGCCTTTCTTCTCTGCCTTCCTCAGGCCGGCCTATCTCTCCTGAGCTTTGAGTTCTTGTCTCTAAACTCTTTTTGCCAGAAACCCAACCTCTCAACATATTTCTAATTTTCATCCCTCCAAGACACATGTATCTTCTCTCCAAATTGTACTGGGATCAGGTCTGAGGAGAGTCACTCTTAATGCAGCTAACATATCAATGGTTTTTATTACTAAACAAAGGAATTCTTTAAAACAGAAGTCATAGAAATAAATTATAAAATTTGGTAGGACACCAATTTTTTTCTCTTTCTTAAATTGAAGGAAACTTTACAGTGAAATGAACAGATCTAAAGTGCACAGTTTGTTGAGTTTTAACAAATGTATATAACTCATCTAACCAACACCCCAGTCAAAATATGGAATGTTTCCATCATTCTAGAAATTCTTTCATGGCTCTCTTATGTCAATCACGTACTCCTTGGGTAACAAATTTTTAAGATTTGTCATTCTAAATTAGTTTAGCCTCTTGACTTTTAGATATAGCCATGCTGCATGCATTCTTTCATGTACAATCTTTTCCACTTTCCATATCAATAAGATTTATCTATGCTGTAGCATGTATCAGTTCAATGCTTAAAAAGTGCTGAACAGTATTTCATTGTTACCCATTCTACTGATGACAGATATTTGGGTTGCTTCCAGTTTGGGTTATTATGAATAAAGCTGCTTTGAGCATTCATCTATAAGTCTTTCTTTAGACATACGCTTTCATTGCTCTTGGATTAAATCCTCCTAAGGTTGAAATGCTACAGCAGTATGGTTAATTTTATAAGAAACTTCCTCACAATTTTTCAAAGTGACTGTATCATATATAACATTTTAAACCAGCAATTTTCAACCTTTTTCATCTCATGGCACACATAAACTAATTACTAAAATTCCACAGCATGCCAAAAAATGTTTTTGGCAATCTGACAAAAAAATTAGGTATGATTTTGATTCATCTACACAGGACAGCTATTATTGTGTTGGCTGTTGTCATTTTTTAATTTGACAATCTAAGGGAAAAGAGGTCAGTGCCATTGACTAAATAGTCGGGTATTTCATGTTTTAAAAATTCTTGCAGCACACCGGTTGAAAATGGCTGTTTAAAATAATATACTCAACATTCTATTTAATCAATTACTACATATGAACATTACTATAAAAAAGGACAATTTTAGTATTAGATATATGAGTGCTTTTTAGAAAAACATATCTTGCCCTGACTGGTTTGGCTTAGTGGATAGAGCATCGGCCTGTGGACTGAAGGGTCCCAGGTTTGATTCTGGTCAAGGGCATGTACCTTGGTTTCGGGCACATCCCCAGTAGGGGGTGTGCAGGAGGCAGCTGATTTATGTTTATCTCTCATTGATGTTTCTAACTCCCCGTCTCCCTTCTTCTCTGTAAAAAACTCAAAATACATTTAAAAAAAAGAAAAACATATATTTATTTAAGAAAAACACACACTCCAATGAGCAAACAGCGGTTGGGCAATGATGCAGAACCAGAATTAAATAACTTCAAAGTTAATGTAGGATTTCTGATATTTAATACATCATTGCTTTATTACTTTATCATCCACTTCTTTTCTGTCACTGAATTCCTAAGCCATCAAATAACCAGATATTTTGCTGAGCTACCACATTTTTGTTCATTTTCCTGACTAATACCTATCCCATCTCTCAAGTCTTCTTAGGAAGGTGTTTGGTCAAGTTTACTTTAAAAAGCCCCTGGGCAGGTGTGGTAAGATGGCCTAAGAAATGCGATATATGTTTACATATTAAATTAGGAAACATACCCTTCTCTTGGAAACTCTTGTTTTATTTCCACTTGATGATGACTAAGTAGTTCAGCTGTTTTTGAATTGAAAACCTGAAAAATATATTGCAATACTATGTTCAATCAAAATGCAGGCAAAGAACAAAGGTGTTTAAAGTTATTCAGCAACTGAAGTTCTTATTTACTGATAGAAAAAGCCCAATCAGATGAAATGCCATAAGATGGCCTACTTTCTCTTCAGATAGAAACATAAAAGTTAAAAGGTGGCTTCAGAAATAACTTCCCTTTATATAAATAAAAACCTATTGAAGATAAAGCTAAAGAGGCAATTACTTATTTTTAAAAAATGGCTCCAGATGTAGGAGCTGACCAATTAATAGTAAATATTTTTTTCAGAATAAAAAAAAAAAAAAAAAAAGAATAAAAGAACTAGCAAAACGCTGATAGTGTGAATGGTCCATTTAGCATCCATCTTGGATGTAGAGACAGTAAGAGTCACAGATGCCTAAGCAGGGAAGCATACTGTGGGAATTCCTTTGAAGGGGAGGAAGTACAACAAATGCATCTAGCTCTTATAATAGACAAATAGGAGAAGTGTATCCTGGCAACCAGCCGAGGGCTCTCTGTGACATACTTGTCATGAATTGCTGACCCTTGATATAAAACAGCAAAACCCAAGGGATGAAAGCTGACAAAGACGGGCTTTACAATCTTCCACAAATTGAATACTACCGAAACACTTAAAAAAAAAAAAACTTAGCAAACCTTTTTCATCTACTGTTGACCCATGAATGATGCCCCTCCTCCCCGTGCGGTGGGAAATCCATGTATAAGTACACCCATATAGTTGGATTCCCAACCAGAGTTGACCATTGAACAACGCAGGTTTGAACAGTGCGGGTTAATTGAACTTCTGCCACTTCAAAATAAACCCGTGTTGTTCAGGAGTCAACTGTATATTGTTTTCACCTGGGAGCACCTATACTCGAGTACTAAAAAGTCCTCAGTCTTTCAGAGTAAGGATTCACAGTTTCATTAAAGTTAACTTCCCAAATCACTGTAATTGCAGCAGTGAAGTCATATCCCAGTGGAGAAGAATGTGTTTCCATGCCTAGGTTTCCTATGGGAGAAAATTACCTGCTCAATGAAAACTAAGAAACAGAAAGAAATAAAGAGAAAATACACAGCGAATTGCTGCTCCACTCTCTTCCCACCACACATACACCTCCTTTTGGGGAAGAAGTAATAAACATAATGAAAGCAAGAAGGCAAATTCTCAAGCCCTTTGAGGAGATATAAATATCTTACAAGTCAAAGGTTAACTTAACACATCATAAGTAAAGGGCGCTTGGCAGAAGCCCATGTAATTCACAGCGTAGCATTAGAGTATCTTTAGGATACCTGCTCCTTTTGTCCTACTTTATTTGCATCTCTAGGGCCTAGAATAGTATCTGACAGAGCATTATTTTTCAATTTTTTTCTGACAATTTAAAAAATATATTTATTTATTATTTCAGAGAGGAAGGGAAAAGGAGAGATAGAAACATCAATGAGAGAGAATCATCCATAGGTTGCCTCCTGCTGGCCCCCACTGGCTGACCGAACCCACAACCCAGGCATGTGCCCTTGACCAGAATCAAACCTGGGACCCTTCAGTCCATAGGACGATGCCCTAACCACTGAGCCAAGCCAGCAAGGGTTTTCTGACAGTTTTAATGCTCAACAAATGTGTTGCATGTCTGAGAAAGTATGGTCTACCAGGTACTTATTAAGAGAAGAATTATCAGATGATAAATAGCTATGTGGCCTAAAATCTAATAGGAAACCACAGTTGTGTTCTATTTATTCATATTACTGCTGCTCCCAGGGTCTACTCTCAAATCCCCAAGAGACACTGCTGTCATAACAAGGTGTCCCTTTTTGAAGGCTGGATTTATAAAAATCTCCATAGCAGACCTATAGAGCTATGAATGAAGTGTGACCCTTCTCCCAACACCTAGCTTTAACTGGACTGGCTTCAGGACCCTCATACTAAAAATACATTTATAGGCCTTTGAAACAGACAGAGATTTGGGTAAATTCTACTTGCTACGTAGAGCATGACACCATCTGATGACAAAGCATCCTATATAATAAAAGGCTAATATGCAAGTCAATCGAATGGCGGAACAACCGGTCGTTATGATGCGCACTGACCACCAGGGGGCAGGTGTTCAATGCAGGAGCTGCCCCTGATGGTCAGTGCGCTCCCACAGGGTGGGTGCTGCTCAGACAGAAGCCAGGCTCACAGCTGGCGAGCGCAGTGGTGGTGGTGGTGGTGGGAGCCTCTCTCGCCTCTGCAGCAGCGCTAAGGATGTCCAACTGATAGCTTAGGATCACGTGGGAAGTGGGCCTAAGCCATTAGTCGGACAACCCCTGAGGGCTCCCAGACTTCGAGAGGGCACAGGCCAGGCTGAGGGACACTCCTCCCCACCCCAGCAGTGCACAAATTTCGTGCACCAGGATTCTAGTTTGGATATAACAGGAAAGAGCCTGGACCTTCCTACCTCTTTAGAACACTGAATCTGAACAAAAAGTGGACTCTGTTAGGTCTGATCAAATAATTGAATTGAGACCCCTCTCCCGGAAACTGGCTTTTCAGGTCATTTCACTATGGACATTCCCTTTCCTTTGCTGAGACCACATTTCATTTGCTGCGACTACATCCCATTATCTCCCCTCCGAGTATGCATAAAGAAGTCTCCGCCCAGAAAAAGCCTGCCAAAAGTCCTTTAAAAGCCACTGACTCCTGCAACTGGGGGCTGGAGCCATCCAGGCTCAGCCACCTGAGGTGTGGATGTTCGAATAAGTCCTAATCCCTCACCATTCTGGCCTGGTGTGTTCCCCCTTTGGCGACCTAACAGACACCACCTTTAGCTGTTTAGGACTTGAGCCCTTATGCTCCACTCCCAAACTTGTCAACGCTTTTTAGATTTAATGTTTTTAGACTGTGATTTTCTTAGTGCAACACCATCCAATAGCAATACAATAAAAGCCACATATGTAATTTTAAATGTTCTCATTAAAAAAATAAATAATAGCCGAAACTGGTTTGGCTCAATGGATAGAGCGTCGGCTTGTGGACTGAAAGGTCCCAGGTTCGATTCCGGTCAAGGGCATATGTCCTGGTTGCGGGCACATCCCCAGTAGAGGGCGTGCAGGAGGCGGCTGATCGATGTCTCTCTCTCATCGATGTTTCTAGCTCTCTATCCCTCTCCCTTCTTCTCTGTAAAAAATCAATAAAATATATTTAAAATAAATAAATAAATAATAGTAAAGAGAGCCCTAGCTGCTATGGCTTAGTTGTCCCTGGTTCGATTTCCCGTCAGGGCACATAACCAGGTTGTGAGTTCTATCCCCAGTAGGGGCGTGTATGGGAGATAGCCAATCAAGGTTTTCCCTCACATCGATGTTTCTCTCCCTTTCCCTTCCTCTCTCTGTAAAACCAATTAGAAACATTTTTAAAAGAACAGTAAAAAGAAACAGGTGAAATTAATTTTAATAACATTTTAAGCCAATATAAAATCATCATTTCAACATGTAATCAATATAAAAATTATTAACAGGAGCTTTTATGTTTTTTTAGTACCAAGTCTTTGAAGTCTGGCCACAGAACTGGTTAGGTTGACTTCAGGTCACCCACCAACCTCAGAAAAAATTTCCCTGCATTCAGGGATGCTGTAAAATGGCACACAATCCCCACCCCAGAGGCACATACCCCTTAGGTACGTATTAGTATTTGTCTGGCTCCCATAGACCCAAGACTTAGTTAAAGCTGTTAAGGTCCATATAAAACACAAAAACAGGAGTTTTCCTCTCATCTAAGAGTAGGCTTTTTGATCCCTGCAGTCAAAACTACTTGGGGCTCTTATTATAATTTCTTTTGTCTTTTTGGGATCCCCAGGCAGGTTTTAGGGAAATTTATCTTGAACATGGGCTCTTCACCCTTCATTTAACGGATCCCCAAAAGTTCCTTCCTTGGGAACTCTAGCTCGTTATACGTACAAACATCTTTAGTCCTTCCTCTTTTGCCTTTTCAAATAAAATGGACCAACTTAGCCAAAATAATTTAAAACTTAGTTGATCTCAAGGCACCTCCCATCCCCCTTAGAGAGGAGGATTCCAAACCTCTCAAGGACAAGGGACCTTAGATTGATATGCAGACGTTTCTAAAAGACAAATGACTTTAAAAAACAAAACAGCTAAGGATCCTAAAGGAAACTTTTAGCATCTGAACTGGCACTTTAAATTTTTCTCCCTGTTTCTCTTACCGCAAACCTGACAACGTATTTGAGAGGACTTCATAACTTTGAATCAGAAACTTGGCAAAATTGGGAGCTAAAGATTCAGAGCCTAATAAAATTTTTAGAAAGCCTCCTCCGCCAAGGTAAAATAAATTATGCATCCTGAGGGAAAGAAGCAAACGTGGAATGACTGACGTACTTGGGCCAGTAGGTCAACTCATGATGTCACATGACTTACAAACAAATTCTTGGGGGAATAGAGAACAGTTGTCCATATCTTACAAATCTTTGTGAAACCAGAAATGCAACTCAAGAAGTAGTTCAGAGCCCACCTATTTTTTTAAAAATACACATGTATTTATTTATCCATTAAACTGACAAATACCATAAGATATTGTTAATACCACCGTGTGCAGAGCCCACCTATTTTTACCATCCGCAAGTTCTAGGACTGAAAAGAAAAAGGCAAATGGCGGTTATTTATGAGTTTGTTCTTTAAAGCCCAAACTGCTATGCTGGCTCCAACGCTCCTTGCCGAGAACAAATACAAATCTTAACCATCTTCTCCACAAATATTAATAAGAAAACTATCCCAACAAATAAACTTATCCCAACTGTGGGGGTAGAAATATGAATCATGATCTGTTAACCGTGATTGTTGGCTGCAGTTATAAAGAAATATTAATCATGCTCTGTTAACCGGGATTGATCTGTTCTGATTAGAGAAGGCACATTCTAACCTAACAGAGTAGTACGCCCCGGGACAAGGAAGTTACCCTTGGGATGAAGTCCATTCACCTCTGAGAACCGCCTATTATCATGGAAAGATTAACAGCCTTGTCATTGCCCTTTGCAACCCCAGAGCCCACATCGAGGCAACCTGTAACCATTACACCTATTCTTATTCCTTCTGCCTATTTCCCCAAGTAACCTTTGTCCTTCTCCCTCGCATAAGCAGCTGGCTGATGGTGGGGGGCAGAGCAGATTTTTGTGCATGACCTGATGCTCTCCCACCCTGCTGGAGTTATTGGAATAAATGCTCATCATATATGATTCAACGCTGTCTCTGCTTAATTGGCTCAAGTAGCGACTGGCAGCCCACACTCGTTGCTTGTCTGTTCTCACAACTGCTATAAAGTGGGGTTTTTGCCTTATTTTACCTGTCTCGTGGCTAAACTTTTATTTATGGCTAAAATAAAAATAAAAACTATCAGGTCTTCGGTAACATCTTGTATTAGTTATGTATGCCTACCTCTGAGAAAATATTACTAGAATTGGCTTATAAAGAGTTGTTTGATTGGCTTAAAGGAATTAAATGCTTATAGAAAAATTCTCAAAAATAGAAAACTAATCCAAATGCTATTTCAGAATCATGTGATATGAGAAAAAAATATACATATGTATTTTTTAATACTCACCCAAAGATAACTCAGTGTGATGAAATTTCATAAGTGACTAAAGATAATTTTTGAGAACAAGTCAAACAAATGGATGTAGATGGATGTAGATGGGCTAAACTCAGCAATATTTATATTTTATGGTTAAGCCTACTGAGTTTCCCAAAATCTTTTGGTAAAGTTTAATGGATTTTTTAATGGATTTTTGCCAAATTTAATGATGAGCCAAGCTAAAAAAATCACTGAATATGCAGATCATTTCTAAATATGATCAAATACTGAGACATTATTAAGAAAGAAGGGAAGTTATTTTTACCAAAAAGTTGTCTAAAAAGAACTTTCTGTCTTAGAAGAGTAGTGGAGACACAAAATGCTGTCCTTACCCAGTAACTGTCCTCTAGGCCCGCCTCACTCATTGTAAAATGTCAGCCAATCCCATCATAAACATGCACATTCATTTCCCTCTGCACGTATTTCCCCAACAGCCTACTCCTCTCTTAGGCCACACTCAACTCTACTATGTGATAAGACAACTCTCAGGAATGTCAATTTCCTCTCTAGGACACTCCACTACACAAATGTAAATGACTGAAAATAAAAATATATTACACTGCAAATTTCACAAAAGGCATACATGGCATATTCCAACAAGCCCACAGAACATAGCAAACAGCCTGCATTTTTCTTCAAAATGAAATCGTATCAAAGAGCTTATACAGACATCTGATACATCTATAGCTGCCAAATTTCCCTCTTTCCAAGGCCCCACAAGTTTTACCTTCCTCATCTTCCAAACCAATTCTAGTCAACCCCATGGAGCCCTGTAGGACCCTCTGCTGAGGTCTATTCACGTGATGAGCACTGACCCCATGCCAGATGCTGCATTAGGCTTTAGGGAGGAATAAAAGACACCATTCTGTTCCTTAAGGAGCTCAAAATTGAAAGCTCCCGACACTTGTGCTTGTGAGAGACAAGAGGACAAAGGAGGGTGGCAGCTCTCTGGTGAGAACATAGTTTTGCCATTTGTATAGTGTGATGGGCCAGAAAGCAAACCAACCTAGCAGGAGACGGCGGGGGGTTGGGGGGAGGGGGGGAGGCGGGCGAAATCCCACAAAAGAATCACTGCTCTAGTTATCACAAGAGTGGCCTCATTCCCACTGTGAATCAAATTAGTTTTTACCAAATTTACTGTTCATTAGTCTCTGGCCCCTAACGGGTGCTTAATAAATATGTAGTGAATAAATAAAAGAAAGAAAGAAAGGCGGAAATACATCCTTGAACCTTCTGAGGTCTCTGAGTATAATGAGACAACTGGGGCCAGGGCGGTGTTTCCTGCCAAAACAAGCCTGGAACTACAATTCTAGTCATTCTTCACAGATGCTGGCTATTGGAACCAAGTGGTTACGCAACCATTATCCACAGTGACTACACCCCAGCCCAACCCAGGACCCACGGGCGTCACAAGATGGTCAAATCAGGAGCACTTACTCAAAGGCAAAATTTTTGACATATTGCAAAAGTAAGCTGTAAAAGTATATTTTTGTTGGTGAAGATTCATTTATGAATCTGACACTTGAGCGGTAGATGGTTATGTGGCCTTTTCCAGCCCCCACCCCCATCTTCCCTTCAACATACTCCAAGGCAGGAGTTAGAAGGACAGGCTTCTGAGTATTACAGACCTGGACTTGAATCCTAGTTCCACCAGTTACTCTGCAACCTTGGGCACCATCCCCAGCTCGGTCTAATTACCTGTGCTAAGGAGCGTAATAATACTACCAGCATCACGGTTGTTATAAAGATTAAATGAGATAATGCTGGAAAAAGTCCTCTATAAAGTACCTGACACATTTCAAATCACAACACCGTTCTAAGCCTTTGTTTTGTTTTTTTCTTTAACATTCAACTTAATGGGGGGAAAACAAAGTTACCAAATGAGAGAAGGAAGTTGACTGTTTAAGCTGCGATTTTTGTCTTATAAAGAAATGGCCCCTCCTTAAAACCTGTTACAGTAATTATCTTTCCGAGAAGTTGTTACTCTGCAATCTGAGCAACCATGTGCCAATGCAGTTCGCCTTCCTATGGGACAAGATGTAAATTTTCCTTTAGTACAAAGCATGTTCATTCATAGGTTGCCAAGAGTAATTCTTTTGCTAATTGGAGGAAGAAATGTGTGTGTGGTGTGTGTGTGTGTGTGTGTGTGTGTGTGTGTGTGTATGTGTGTGTGTGTATGTGTGTTTATATATATATATATATTTGATAGAGAGTTAGAAACATCAATGAGAGACACGGATTCAGCTGTCTCCTGCACACCTCCTATCGGGGATGTGCCCACAACCAAGGTACATGCCCTTGACCAGAATCGAACCTGGGACTTTCAGTCCACAGTCCAACACTCTATCCACTAAGCCAAACCGGTTAGGGCAGAAATGAATACATTTTAAAATTGCAGATCTCCTACTAAAATAGAAGTGAAGTGAGGAAGTTTTAAGATTTGGACTAGGTAAAAAAGATAACCAGAATTAAAATTCAGCTGACCTGTTAAAGGTTAATCTGCATATAGTGTTCCCTCTAGACAAAACAGGTGTTCGTTTGTTGTGTCGAACAAGATGTTTTAAAGAATACAAAGATGAACTAGACTCAAAAGGAGGTCCCTGCCCTCAAATACAGCTGGTATAGAATTATATTACAAAGTAGGCGGTAGTTAGGGAAAGTGCTGTAGGAAGTGGGAGAAATTCTGACTAAGAGGTTGAAGATTACTATGGGGTGGCAGGCAGTTGAGCCACAATTTGGAGGCAGAGACCTTGGGGGAGAGGGAAAAGGGGAGAAGAAAGCTTGGGGAGGTTATCCGTCTTGTGAAAGTTGAACTGGATATGCAAATTGAATGAAAAAATGTCCAGGAAATTATTTAAATACCTTTAACTTCATAAGCTTCCTGATGACAGTTCTTATCCTCGGCAATCTTTGTGAGAAACTAAGCAATTATTTTTGAGTGATAATTACATGGAACAGCATGACTGGAACTCCTGGGAATCACCTTGTGATTCAAGCACTTATTCAGCAAATCTATTATTTGCATTTTGCAGGGAGTGGTTTAACGAGCTCTGTCCTTACAACCATCCCTGCCTTTCTTGACTTTGCATAGGATCTCTAAGTCCTCTACCTCTGAAGAAATCTTTCCTAGTTGTTTCTCAGAAATCAGAAAACGCTGATCCACTTTTACACATCATCCTATAAGCAGGATGGGTATCTCCTGAATTTGCACCTTAGCTTATAAATTGAGATCATGCCTCACAGAGCCCAATAAACAGAAACTGACTTTTGAAGGGTTAAGCTGTTCACGTCCCATCCTAAACAGCTGATGGTAAGAATATGAAGCTGACTTATTCCTTCCCCACCAGAGCAGAAAGATGTTTCTTGGGCAACTGAATCTGAGGGACCAGAAACAAACTGCGGTAGATAACGATCACTGGGCTACAGGGAGAGCAAGAGCGAGGAGTCCAAAGGAAGATTAAGTACAGTCAGGCTGGCTTCTAAAAAGCATTCATAGGAGGCAATGACTGTATAAAATTGAAAACAATCACCATGCTTCTAACCCCCCACGGTGCTTTATGAACCGGTTGCCAACATCCCATAGGAAGATTACACTGAAACCTGGAGATGACGACCTTTTCTTAGAGTCTGAAGATCTGGCCACACTGGGCTTGGGTTCCTGTTTGGCAACTACAGACGATCCCCTTGGCTTGGGTCTGCCCTCCAACTTCCACCTGCCTGGCCCCTGCAGGCATTTTGTGTGGGCAGTCCTGGAGTGTGGCTTCAAAACCCAGCCCACAAATTACTCAGTATGTGTGTCTTAATGATCTTTCTTCATTTCAAATACACGATGGCTCTGACCAGTTAGCCCAGTGGTTATGGTGGTGTCCTGCAGACCAAAAGGTTAGGGTTCGGTTCCAGTCTAAGTGCACTACCTTGGTTTCGGGTTTGTCTTCCAGGGTAACATGCAGGAGACAACCAATGAATGTCTCTCTCACATTAATGTTTCTCTCTCTCTCATGCAGGAGACAACCAATGGATGTGTCTCTCTCACATTGATGTCTCTCTCTCTCTCTCTCTCTCTCCCTCCCTCACGTCACTCCTTCTCTCAATCTTCCTCCCTCCCTCCTCTCTCTCACTCTCCCCCATTCACACACTCTTCCCTCCTCTCCGGTGGTGGGAATGTGGAAATCTATGGAAAAAAATGTCCTCGGGTGAGGATTAAATACACAATTGATGATTGTATATTTTACATATTAATCAAGTCCAGTTAGTCAGACTTTCTTAATTATGATTCAGGGTTACCATATAAACATTTATGAAAATAAGACAAAGTGAAACCTGCCCTGGGTGATCAAAAGATAAACACTGTAGAACTATGTCTTGGCAGCACAAACTAGAGTAAATCATGAAATAAGATTCAAACTAAAATTGCACCAAAAGCTTTCCAGTGTAGACAAGACAGGAGAATCAAAATGAAGGCACATGTGAAGGTTTTAGTCAGTGGTCAGCTAAACAGAAGTTTGGAACAACATATACACTGTATATATCATGTATAATACATTAAAAAGGTGCATGAAAAAGTGACTTGAAGAAGTGAAAATGGAGCTAAATAATTACAAAATATTTACATCAACTTGCCAGGTTAGTCACATGTCCATTGAAGCATTCATGGGCTCTTAACCAACAACCATTTACTTAAATTACTTTAATGTTCTCTTACGGAACTCAGTACCGGATAACTTTAAGAGCAAGATTCCTAGCGGAATAGTCACTTAAATAAAGAGAAACAGAATTCCCCTGTCACTTTACTCTGTGAAGCATGAAGTATTTGTAACAGGCAAAGTAGCAGAACTGAAATTTGTGAGTCTTCGAATGGTAACGACAGGATACTGTATTTTTCCAAGTGTGTTCTGCGCCCCCCACCCCACCCCTGTACCTTCTACAATTTCTGTGGGAGAGGATGACAACGCATCATTGCTAACACTATATTTATTCTACTGCTCCAAAGGACCTTGTGTGAGACTATCACAGCCGTGACACAGCTTTCCCCCCATCCAAGGACGTCCTGCGCCCCGCAGGCCAAATGCTCCGGGAAAGACCGCAGTAGCGGTCCATGTGACCACCTGTCCCTGGCTGCAAGCGGGCAGCTCCGCACGGATGCTCAGCGATTCCTAGATCCCTTTGGAAGAGTTCCCCCCGTTAGAGGGTGACTCGGCTCCACCAACCGAGGCCGGAGCTGCTCACATCGACCACCGGGGTCTCGAGAGGCCGAGGTCCCCCAAGTCCGCGTGGGACAGCTACAGCGTGGCATGTCCTGCTTCAGGGGGGCCTTGGCCTCCTTCCCTCGCCAAGAGGCCGGGAGCCCCGGGGCCGGGGAAGACGCGGGATGGGCACGCTACAACCAATGCCGGCATCCTGGGGCTCCCGCGCCGGCTTAGCTCCTTAAATGTCACCCCGGCTCACCAAAAAGCGCGTCGAGCTGGTGCCCTGGTCCACTGCCCCAACCAACGGCCCCAAAACTGCTTTCTTCGCGGCTGCCATGAAACCAGCTTCGGGTCGGCAGGAGATCGCGACCGGTTTCCCCGGTGACGGCGGCCAGCAGAGGAGGCGCAGAATCCGGTCCCGAGGGCGAGGCGGCGTGTGACCGCAAATCGATGAGACCGGGCACCAGGCAGCCCCTTTACGCGCGTGGAGCCCGCTCACCCCGCCCCTCCGGCCCGCGCCCGCCCCAACAGCGTTCCCCAGGACTCCGGGGGCGTGGCGGGAGGGGCGCTGTCTGCCGGGCCAGCCAATGGGCGAACGCAGAAGGCGCGGAACGTCCGGACAGAGGGTTCTGTGACGTCACGGAGGCGGGGCCTGGGAACGGCGGGGGCGGTGGCCCGCGCGGTAGGTCACGTGGGGCCCCGGCGCCCCAGCGCCCGAGCCAACCTGCAGCGGGGCTGGGGGTGGAGGCCGGTGCCGCCCATCGGGAGGGAGGGCCACCGGCCCGAGGCAAGGGCACAACCCCACCCGCGCCCTGGGCGCCCTGAGTTTACTGCCTGCGGATGGGTCCCAAAGTGCAGAACTGCTTGTTCCTCTGAAGGGCCGTGCAGAGTTCCAGGTAAATTGCTCTTTGCACCGACCCGGCCTTCCCGCGCTCCCCATGCCCCGCCCACCCTCTCCGCTGCTCGTCCTGGAAAATAATAATAATCCACAGGAATGACCCTCAAGCAGTGTCACCTCCAGAAGCAAGGAGAATCCCTCACCTTGTAGGCTTTTCAGGGTCAAGGAACGCGGAAGTCCTTTCGATTTAGCATTTAAAGGAAGCGCTCGAAATTAACCGCCCTCAATTGACTATCCCGGCAGACGGCACCTCCCTGTCCTGATGCGCCCTTCCTTGTCGCTTGACCTCACTCAAGTGCCCCCTCCCTCACGCACCATTTCCTCTTCCTCCTATTACTTCTTTGGGCGGCCAATGGAGAGGAAAGGGGCTTTCTCCTTTGACCTTGAACTTACCTTGCCAGGATCCTTTCCAGTTCTGAGTTTCAGGAGGGCTTTCAAACTTTGGACCAAGACCTACTGCAGGAAATGATTGACAAAAACAGACCCAGGCATGTGTGTCCACATTCATTTGTTGGTAATGCGTATTACAGTGACATGTATAAAAATACATTATATATTTTTTTTTATGTGGACAAAGAAACTTATCTACCCTTCTAGGTTCTTTAAGCTAACCTAATAAACCCACATGAGACAGATTAACAAGAGAAAATAACCACATTTAATTACATATGTATTAATAGGAACCCCACATGAGCGAGTCAGAGACCTACATACATGAGAGGTTCAGAGACACACAGAAAAAATGAGGTATATATGGTATTTGAGCAAAGGGGGAGGTGCTTGAGGCTTCAGAAGGAGGGCAAAGTTTGCCCTGCCCTATAGATAGATCATAGGTTTTATTTCTGATAACTCATAATGGGCAGGACCCCCAATTTGAATTATTTAAGGGAAAGGTAAAAGTTTCTCCTGAACTAGCAGGGTCTCCGTTGCCTTCAGCCAAAAATAATTCACATGTCACAAAAAGACAAATGCCATATGGTTTCACCTATATATGTGGAACCTAAAAAACAAAACAAAACACAAAGAAAAACCACAAATGAATAAACCAAAATTAGATTCATAGAAATGGAGATCATGTTGATGGTTGCCAGAGGAGAGGGTGATAGTGGGATAAAGGGATAGGTGAAAAGGGTGAAGAGAAACGTAGTCAATAATATTGTGATAAATTTGCATAGTGATAGATGATTACTAGACTTGGTGTGGTGATCATATTGTCCAATCACTATATTCTACACCTGAAACTAATATAATATTGTATACCAAGTAGGCTTAAATAAAATTAAAATTAAAATCATGTACATGTTCTCAACCCCTTCATTTATATATATTGAAAAATGTTTCTAAAACAATATCCTTCCATGCTATGCATTCCACATTGTTTTTTTTAAATATATTTTATTGATTTTTTTTTTTTTTTTTACAGAGAGGAAGGGAGAGGGATAGAGTTAGAAACATCGATGAGAAAGACATCGATCAGCTGCCTCTTGCACGCCCCCTACTGGGGACGTGCCCGCAACCAAGGTACGTGCCCCTGACCGAAATCGAACCCTGGAACTTTCAGTCCGCAGGCCAACGTTCTATCTACTGAGCCAAACCGGTTTCGGCTATACATTGTTTTATTCTATCACATAGCATCTCTGTTTTTTAAATTATTTCCCTCATTTTTATTGCATAACATTTTTAAAAAATATATTTTATTGATTTTTTACAGAGA
>PVJN01033195.1:0-23498 GCA_004026805.1 Lasiurus borealis | reverse complement strand
GAGGCGAGACCCGGCTCTCCTCCTTCCTCCGGGAAGCGGAAGCGGAAGTGACGTTCGGGAAGGTGGGGGCAATCATGGTGCCGCTGGGGAGAGGAGAAGCTGTCGCTGCCGCCGTTGCCGGGAGCCGCGGAGGTAAAAGGCGGAACTAGACGCGGCCTGGGCTGGGGACTTCCCTGGGGGGCGCGGGACTTGGGCTCCCTCCTGAAGCATTTCCCAGTAGACACCCCAGTCCGGTCTCCATAGAGACCCCACCCCTCCTCTGTTTCCATGGGAATGGGTATCCAGCCCCCTCCCCTGTTTCCATGGAGACCGGACCCTGCCCCTCTTCGCCGGGATCGGAGCCCCCCAGACTGTCTTCAGGTTTCCCGTGTAGCCCGGGCCGGGAGCGCTCCCAGGCAGGTTTCCTGCCCAGCCTCCTCTCAGGGGTGCTGTTTGTACCCGTGTGCCATGCTCCAACCTCCTGGTCTTGTTTGTTTCGGACAGTTGGTCTCTGTTTGCCGCCGACCGTGCCCGGGCAGCCCTGCGGGCCCCCATGCGCTCCTCTCTCCTCACAGATGCAGCGAAGTGTGCATCTGTCCGGTTGCGTAAGCCAGAGCAAGGGGTCGGGCGGGTTCTGCCCTCGGACTGTCTCTGGTAACTGTCTCTGTCTAGCGGCCCCGCTACGTAAAGGGTTCACTTTCTAATCCAGAGCAGAAGAGAAAGAGAGAGTGCGAGTCCAGGCTGAAAACTAAAAGTGATGGGATTATTTTTCCAGTCTCTGTTCTGCCTGCCAAACTCACATTTGTAGAACCTCTGTGTTTGCAGGTAAATCGCTCTTCCAAAACAGGAAAGCTTTACATTTGGTATTTTCCCCCCCAAAAGAGTGTCTCTGCAGGTCTTCCATTCATTTGGCTGACATCTGGACTCCCTAGTGTCAGTGTACTGTGCTAGGACATGAAAAACAGAAATAACTGCTCATTTCCTCATTGCAGACAGCACGCTGTACAAGCGATGCTGCTGCTGGGTACCAGATTGTTTTTAGGCGGTAAAATTGTTTTCATTAGGTATGTCTGATTGAGGATCAGCCCCTCTACTCAGAAGCTGAACCATCTGTTTCGGAAGGAAGGAAGAAATTCACACTTGTTTCCTTTTCTATTGCTTCCTATGTACATTATCTCTTTTACTTCACATAACTTTGAGAGGATAGAAATTACTACTTCTCACCTTAGGCTTAAGAAAAACGAGGCACAGAAAAGTTCCCCAGAGAGTAAGTGGCAAAGATGGAAATTGTAGGTACGTGACCCCACTTCCAAAACTCTGCATCTTCTATAGACTGCACTGCCTCCTGGTCTGATTTGGGGGTTATATTTGAGTGAGGTTTCCTTACTTTTAAGATTTATAGCAACTCAGACTTGAAGCAGTTTGCCCCTAAATCCCCTTCAGGTATTTTGACCAAGCTTCAGATTGTTTGGCAGTAAAGCACATTTGGAAGGTCTTATGAAATGCTACTTTTTACTTCCGTTTTTAAAAAAGGCATCGCTTTTAAAATGACTTGATGGTTTCAAAGTAAAACTTTAAAAAAATTATTCCCAGGGAAAATGTTTTTTCATTGACTTCGACCTGGTCTTGAAATGAGAGGAGAACAGCCCTGTGGTTGCTGCGGAGATCCCGAGGTGCTGCGGTGTGGCTCTAACTCTGGCTTTGTTCTATTGCAGACAAGTCATCATTACCTTTCCATTTCTCACAATTGGGCTGAGCACACTTGAGCCATGGGGGAACACAGTCCAGATAACAACATCATCTACTTTGAGGCAGAGGAAGATGAGCTGACTCCTGATGACAGGATGCTCAGGTTTGTGGATAAAAACGGACTGGTGCCTTCCTCATCTGGAACTGTATATGATAGGACAACTGTTCTTATTGAGCAGGACCCTGGCACTTTGGACGATGAAGATGATGATGGACAGTGTGGAGAACCCTTGCCTTTTCTAGTAGGGGGTGAAGAGGGCTTTCATCTAATAGATCATGAAGCAATGTCCCAGGGTTATGTGCAACACATTATCTCACCAGATCAGATTCATTTAACAATAAACCCTGGTTCCACGCCTATGCCAAGAAATATCGAAGGTGCAACCCTCACTCTGCAGTCGGAATGTCCAGAAACAAAACGTAAAGAAGTAAGTAAAGTGGTGGGTGAGGGCTCAGTTTGGCTTTGGGGAAAGTTCTTACACAGCTCTTGGTGGCAATTTTAGCGGGAAGTAAAGGCGTCTGTGCTGTTAGGACCTACAATGGCTTTCTTGTCAATAATTCATGTTTCACGTTTTGTTGTGACTCTGGGACTTTTGGTTTGTAAGGCTACATTGAAATTTGGGAAAACGAAATTATAATGTTTCTCATATTCCTCCTCAAATCATAAATAAAATAGAAATTTCAGAGGTACATTTATATTTCTGATGCTGGAATGACTAGATCTGGCTTACCTTTGAGTTGTATATGTAAGTGATTTTTGAGTATTTACTGGAATATGCTTTTTTAGTGAGTGTTTAATGAGTAATAAAGGCTAGCTTTCTTTCATAAAAAATTTAGGCAAGAGACACTAAATGAGAGCAGGTTATCTAAAATAAGTTTTCATGCTTTTATTTATCTAGTGTGAGTAAGGTAACGCATGTCACAATGTTTTGGGAACTAAAACATTGTATAGGTGGTGATTGTTAGAATAAAAGATGTGGTTTAAAGGTAGTGATATACATTATGTAAGAACTAATTGAAGTTCAATTAGAAAAAATAGATCACTGGTAATTGCAATTCAGGGACTACATGTAAAATGTTACCAAATAGATATAGGGTAAATTGTTTGGCAAAATAATTTTCTGTTTTCTTATAATGAAGATATTGAAATGGGGCATTGTATTATTCATGATATATGGCTTTTCCTTCGGCAGCCTTAGGATCTCAGAGCTGAAAGGAGCCCTGGAGAAACTGTCTTGTCCTACCTCCTTACCCTCCATGCAGTAATCTCTATAGCATCTCTGACATCAATTTATCTGGTCTCTGCCTTACCACTTCCAGAATGATGAGAGCAGTGTTTCATGGCTCAGCCTAATAGATTTGTTGGCCAACTCTGATTGTTAGAAAGCTTTTACTTGTACAGAGCCAAAATCGGCCTTCCTGCAGTTGCCCACTCTTTCTAGTTCTGCCTTCTTGAACAATAGCAAGTTAAACCTTCCTTTCGAAGGACAACCCATCAGATATTTCAAGATCATGGATTTATTTTCATCTTCACCTGTACAGGCTAAACACTTCCATTTATTTAGAGATCCCTCTTATGAAATTTTCCCCTTGCTTATCATCAGCTTGGTGGCCTTTGATTGTATGAATTCCAGTTTCCAAATTTCTCTTAAAATTCATAATATAGCATAATCTCACAAGTCAACTAGCACTGAATACTGTGTGACTCATCTCTTGATCTGGACACTGTACTACAATTATTATATAATATTATTTTATTAATAACAACATCATACCCTCAACTTGTACTTGGAAATCTCCAGACTAGTGATTCTTATTTGGGGCAATTCTGTCCCTAGGATACATCTGGCAATGTCTGGAAACATTTGTGGTTGTTACCTGGGGGAAGTGCTACCAGAATCTCAAAGGTAGAATCCAAAGATCCTGTTAAATATTCCACAAGCACAGGACAGTCCACCCACAACAAAGGATTATGTGGTCTGCCCAGCCAAGTGTGGCTCAGTGGTTGAATATTTGACTTATGAACCAGGAGGTCACTGTTCAATAGCAGGTCAAGGCACATGTGCAGGTTGTGGGCTTGATCCCCAGTAGGGGGCGTACAGAAGGCAGCCAGTCAATGATTCTTTCTTCTCATTGATGTTTCTAGCTCTAGCTCTCCCTTTCTCTCTGAAATCAGTAAAAAAAAAATGTAATTTGAAAAAAAATTTTTGTGGTCCAAAATGTCAGTTGTCTATGTTCCAATAAAACTTTATTTACAAAATGGGCAGTGGGCTGAATTTGGCCCATTGGCTGTAGTGTGGACTAGAACATAGGAGTAATAATAGATAAAGATGGAAAGATGGTAGAGATCCGTACAGGGAAGGCAATGACAGCATGCTGATTGGTTTGGACTGTATTCTGGAACCAGAGGGAAACCATGAAGGTACCTGAACCAAGGAGTGATATGGTTAGTGTAGCCTTTTTAAAAAGGTTGCTCTGGTAACTGAGTTCTTGATTGCCCAGACAGGAGATAGTTGTAGGTTAGGTTTGGGGTTTCATTTGAGTCTGATGAAGGATAGTAGCCTTTTATGTGGAGAAAATCGAGAGCTTTTCTTGCAGTATAAGGAAACTTGGTTATGTTATGAGAGTCTGAAGATTGAGTCTTGAATTGGGTATGATTCAAAGGATTCATTCAATTTTCCAAGTGTGTTGAGTTTCTTCTGTGTCTTAGCATAGGGGCCACAAAGATGATTGGCAGAACTTCCAAGTCTAGGTAGCGAGCTAATGGTTAGAGTCCACTGTGATAGGCCCTTCAACAGAGGCGTGTTCATAGTGCTGTGTGCATGCTGAGGGAAAAGCAGTTGACTCTGCTGGCCCTGTTCCCTCTGGGAATGACGATTCCATAAAAATTCAAGAAGACAAGAAGAGGAGAAATTGATGAGTATGTTTGGAGTCCTTGGGGAAAATTAAAGTGAACATGTTGAGAAGTCCATTGGAACTGTGAATCTGAAGTTGAGGAAATGGCTTGAGATTAGAATTGTAGATCCATGAAGGAACAGTAGTTCAAACTACTATGAATGAGTAGTTTACTCAGGGGAGAAGTCAGAGTTGATCTGAGAATTTAAAGGTTAGAAAGAGAACCATAGATCACATAAAGAGACGGGTGAAATGCAGTGTTATGGAAGCTGAGGGAAGAGAATTTCAAGCTGGGTGAGTATTTCTGTGTGATCCTGCAGAGGGATTGAAGGGCCCAAGAGAAGCCATTAGTTCTGCTGTCTGCACAGTTGATCACATCATGAAAAGATGTTCAGTAGAGCCTTGGGGGCTGAAGCCAGATTTTGAGTGATGGAGAAACAGGTGGGTGGTGAGGAAACGGGAGGCAGGAAGTGTCAAGTTTTTCGTGTGTGTGTGTGTGTGTGTGTGTGTGTGTGTGTGTGTGTGTTTCAATATGGTAGTTGGAGGAAATGTTAAGGCAGTAGTAACCTAAGGAGATTGAATCATTTTTTAGCACAAAAAAATATGACATAGTTTAGGACCCATCAGTGTTAATGATCACTAGTGAAAGTGTTTCAAGAGCAAATGTTAGGGAAATGTTGAATCAGAACAGAGGTTTGATGATTACAGGGTTTCTCAGAGCTTTTGATGTGCTAGTAACTAAGAAGGAAGGAGAGGCAGAGTTCTCCAAATATTTTGAACTTGGGAAATGATTTTTCACTTTCATTTCCAGATCAGTGTTTTGTGGGACTCATATTGGGATCTGCTGATCTAGACGGAAGACGACGTGGTAGGGAGGGAATGATTATGCAATCAGTGATATGAGTTGTCACTTTCCCACTGTGCACTAGTGGCAAGCCTAGTTTACTGTTCATGTCTCAGGTCATTGATAATTGTGTTGAGTAGGACCAGGTCAAGGATATTATGAGTCCTTGTTCAATATACTGTGGATTTAGCTCACTGGACTTTCCCCTCACCACATTTTTCCATTCAATCAATGAGGCCTACATGGAAGATTCTATAACCTGTTTTTGAAATCAATAGGTGGGGGTAGGTTGGGGATTGAGAAAGAAGCAGAAGTGGCTTTTAGTCTTCTAAAATCTTGCTAATGGCCAGGCATTCAGGAGACTTGCCTTCCTGAAGTACCATCTTACCTTCGCTTTTGCTTTCACAGTGATTTTATAATTTTTTTGGCATTTAAATCCATTTTATAAACTTGTTTGGTAACACTCTTCATGATTCCTTACTTCCCCTTCCTTCTTTTTTTTACACTTAGTCTTTTTCTCACTTCCCGTTCTCTTACTCTTAAGAAATCTAATCATTTGAAAACTAGTTAGTCTTCTTGGCTACTTAAGCAGCTTATTTTTCTGAGTCACATTTTAGCCTGAATTTCCTGTTTATCCCTGATCGTTCCATTGCTTTCCATAGTGTGTAGTTGGCTTACCTATTACAGTCATGTGCTGCATAACAATGTTTCTGTCAAGAGGGACCTGTCAACAAAGAGCCGGCGGTCCCATAAGATTGTAATGGAGCTGTGATGTAATTATAGAATTATATACCTGAAACCGGTATAATTTCATTAACCAATGTCACCCCATTACATTAACAGAAAAGATTATAATGGAACTGAAAAATTCCTATTGTCTAGTTGCTCCTAGGCTACAAGCCTATATAACATGTTACTGTACAAAACAACATGAGATTAAATCAAGCACAAGGGAATGTGATGCCCTCAAGATATACATTAAACACGAGATGTGTGAGACTGTGGCTAGCCTCACACAGCATACTGTTTTACAGCAAACTATTTTTTTGTATAAAGAGTACACCCTAAACTAACCATAAATAGTATAGTAAATACGTAAACCAGTAACACAGTCATTTATTGTCATTCTGAAGTACTGTGTACTGTATATCACTGTATATGCTGTACTTTTATATGACTGGCTGTACAGGTTTGTTTACTCCAGCAACACCACGTCTAGCCTGGGTGTGCAGTAGGCTAGATTTGTGTTAAGTGCACTCTGTGATTTTGCCAACAAAGAAATCGCCGAAGGACGCATTTCTCAGAACATAGCCTCGTCATTAAGCAGCACATGGCGGTACTTCATTCTTTTTCCACATGCTTGCCTTGTACAGAAATAAATCAACCAGAACCTTGCTACAGACACTGTCTTTTTCTTCCACGGGACACTGGTCATTCTGACTCTAATTTCATGTATTTTATTCTCATACTTGCTATTTACTATGCCTACCTATTGGTTTGGAAGCTTTGGAAAATTTCCAGTCAAACTAGTGATATTCTGTTCCAGATCAGCATTCTTAAGAGTTGCTCCCAAACTTGAATCTCTGCCCTTCCTGAGAACCGGCCAGGACTGATACTGTGCTGTGAATATGTTCAGGTTCATCCATGTCTATTTGAAATACATCGGTGAACATAATGCATAACCACCTTCTGTAGCGCTACTCCCTAAGCCCTTCACCCCTGTGGTTTACTGACCTTGTCACTTTTCTGCTGAATAGTTGTCCAAAAAGTATGAAGAAAGCCAGCAATCCTATACCAAATGTGTTCTTCTTGTACCAAAGTATCCCAGTGCGTTGACTGAGAAGGAGTATCTTTTTCTGCGGAGAAGCACAGTTACAGAGATGCTTTATGAATTAGGCTGCTTGCTATTGATTAGTGATAAGAGGAAATGTACTTTTCTAGTGTGACAAATTTGAAGTAGAAGAGTAAGGGGGAAAATCTGACTCCAGTGTTTCGGATCCTTTTTGCAGTGGATCCTTTACTTTGGGATACTTACTTCCAGTCTCTCATTCCCCATTATCAGTCCCTCAGGCTGCGGAGTGATTGGTCCACTCAAACAAACCAAGACGGTGCTGGCTTTCTCAGAGGGGAACCACCCACTTTCATTCTTTTTATATATTGTCATTATATTTTTGTACAGGTTCCTTCCAAACTCCCATGGAATTGCCATTTAGAACTAGCAAAGACAGAGACAGTTTTTGCTTGAAATTCTAGATTTAAGGATCCACTCATTCTTTCCACAGCTTTTACTTTTGTCACATAGTTCCTCCCCAGGATTTAGAATCCAGTAGGGAGACTGCTAGAGGCAGTGTATACAAAGTTCTGTAGGAGTCCGGGGCTGGGAGCATTTTCCGTTTACCACCAGGCGAAGCTCTTGTAGCGCTATCCACTGCATGCCTGCATGTGTGTTACGTACCTCTCCCCATCATCAGCGTTACCCCCACTGGGGCTTGCTGGCCTGGAAAAGGGACCACGGTGGTTTTGTGTACATGCTGGTTTTCCAACATGGTGCTGCAGGAATAAAGAGGACTCAGATGTACGTGTTATATAGGCTGTATCTGTTGGGTTTTGCTAAAATGTTGCTATTGTGGAACATTGGAGAAAGAATTTGTATTTTCATGTCTTTCTCTTATTTAAACCAAGCTTATTCTTAAAATTGTTTTTTCTTGATTTGCACAGGGATAATCTAGACCGTGGTTCCATCTTTGATTTGGTATATATGATAAGGCCTTGGGCAAGTTGCTCTGTTAACCACTTTTGTAAAATTGAAATAAAAATATCTCATTGCATTTTGTGCAGGTGAAATGAGATTTATTCATAATAAATATACAACACTCTAAGCATAAAACATTTAGCTTCAGGTCTGGTGCATCGTGGTTGTTCAGTGAGTGTTTGTTTATTCACTTCTCTTTCTTGTAGGCCCACATGGTTCTTGAAGGAGGTTGGGAGGTAATCTCCAGTTTAAGAAGAATTTACATTGGTCTCTGTTAGGAACTCTTAGGAAAGCATTTTCTCCCTAAAACAAAGTTCTGAATTGTGGTTAGGTTTCAGGGCAGTCTACAGAAGTCTCGATAACTCGTAATTAGCTCAACTGTCATATGAATACCACTATGGAATGTGAACCATGGTTTATGACCATGTTTCTAAATGAGAACAGGTTTGTAGTCCTACTGCAGGGGTTCCAGCCTTTGCCACAGGTAATCCTCTGCTCTCCCACTCCGCTCCTTTTGACTTCCCTAACACCAGGCCACTGATAGATACAGTGGAACCTTGTTTCTCCACCATCTCCTATCTAGAACAATTCGCTTCTCAACCCTACAGCTCTTTCATGCTGATACCTGTATGATGAGTCATGCCTCTCTCAGGTGACAGATAAGGGAGAGCATGCTCAAAGATGAGTCAATTTGCCACTGTTAAAATCTCAGGGTATTGTGCTGTGAATATTTTTGTGGGTTTTTTCTTTTTTTTTTGCTTTTGTTGCTACTTATATTTATTGTAAAATTTTCTTTTTTTTACTGTACATTTCCTCCTTGTTAAATTTACTCTTCATGTCCTTTTGTTTTTAAAGTGCTTTTTTATAGGTTAAACAGTACAATAGACATATTTTTTTATAAGAAAAGTTAAAATAAGGAATCATTTGGGGTTCTGGAATGGATTAATACAGTTTACATTATTTCTAATGGGAAAACATGATTTGGTTTTTGAGCAGCCTTCAGGAACGAATTAATTTTGAGAAACGAGGTTCCACTGTACTTTCACGGTGGGCACTTGTGGCACCAGGCCAACCGGAGCCTCTTAAAGCTAAAGAATGAGGACTCCTGTTACGCGGACAGGGGCAGTGAGAGAGGGTGCGATGGCTTGCATCTATTGAGTGCCTGCTCTATGGGTGTTGCTGTACCAGGGGCTTTAATATAGTTTTGTATTTAATTTTCATAACAGTCTTGTAAGAGAAGTACTATTGACCCTCATTTTACAGATGAAAAAACTGAGACTTAGAAACATACCATTAACAAGTGGTAAACTGGGATTTGAACTGAGGACTCTGCATGTACTAGCATAGTACACTATTTTTGCAAAGACCGGGAGAAAGGACACAGACCTATTAACTGTGGAAAGGGCTGAGAAATGAGGGGCAGCACCCTGCCATTAGTTCTAAGGGTGAAAGGTTGAGGCGTGGGAACAGCTGTCTGAATTTAGCTCTGGTGGTGGTCAGTGGGTGGCCTGCTGGGGAAATGAGGTCAGTTCACGGCTCTTCTACTTCTCCTCGAGCTCTGTGTGCGTGGAAGGAATGGGATCAGTGCCAGCGGAGGAGCAGTCAGTATCAGGGAGAGGGAAGGGGAAGTCCCTAGTGATGGGGAGGGAAGGACAGCTCCTTCAGCCACAGATCCCAGCCAGTCGTTGATTTGTAAGAATGTTCATATGCTGGGTGCTCAGAATCAGACTCCATTCCTTAGCATGGGGCTGTTAATGTGTATCGAGTTTAATTCTCTCAGACTCAGACCCTGCCTTTTTTTCTTTTCAGAAAAATTTTAAGCCTTGTCTCCTGGAGGTCTGGGTTTTAATTTTCTCGTTTTTGCTTCTCTCATTCACCTTTCCTTTTCTGATTCTGTGAACTTAACAAAGCCAGTCATCTTTGTTAGGTATTTCTCTATTCTAGAATTACTTAGAACACTTTGTAAAGCAACATCAGTTCTCTGAAAGCTCATGCTTCCTGCCCCACTAGCATTAGACCCCATCCCGTCAGTAGCCCAACCCCTGCTCTCCCCAAACTCCTTAACTTAGCGATCCACAGCCCTCTTTTGAGGCTACATAGGAACATTAAAGAGATGTGGTTCACAAGCTCTTTTGGAGAAACATCTGTTGGAATCTTCAATGACATGTTCATATTGTATATACTCTTACTTAATTTTGACAGGCAAATGAATTATGAGTCACCTCTCCCTCAAGTTCTTTGTAACTTGGGCATCACCTCTGTGAGCAGCTTATCTTAATCATTCCCCAGTCTAAGTCAAATGCTTTTTCTCTACATTTCTCTATCTTCTGACATCCTTTTATCAGCACACTTTTTGTACCATCTTGCTCTTCTCTGTTTGTTTGAATCTCTTCTTCATTTTGAGCTCCTTGAGAGCAGGGTCTATTTATCCAGTATTCCTAGCATGTGGGACAGTAGAATTCCTGGAACATAATTTTTTTAAATTCATGCATGCATGACATCCTTAATTGTGTTTAAATGTACCACATGTTGTAATACCTTCTCTGTGTAACCAGGAAAACTTAACATGGTTTTTTGCAATTTCCCGTTCGATCCAGTTTGAGGAGGTTTAGTTTTTCCTTTTTGTGAAATCTGGTGCTGTTTAAAGTGATTCTGAAAATCAGAATAGCGACTTCCATTTACTGGCTCCCTCCAAATGGAGTGAGAGATTACTCGTCTATTTAGCATTTTATGAGGGAGTAGGTATTTGCTTTGACAGTCAGCCATTTCTCCCACCTTTGAATATAAATATCATCCTAGTCTCTATCTCCTCCTAACTCTCCTGTCTCTCTCTCTTCCCAGCCAAGTTACTTTTTTAAAAAAAATTTTAATATTTATTTTCTCACATACTTTTTATTATTTAGTGCCCATGATTGACAACAAGTGTGAACATATGACAATAGAATATGCATGGTACAATTTTATGCGTGTGTAGAAAGGAGCTCCAGAAATGAACATGTGGAAGTTGGTCCTGGCCCCAGCATTTAATATAACTCACGGTCTATTTTTGCTAGGTGGCTCAGTTGGTTGGGCATGGTCTTATACACTAAAAGGTTGTGGGTTCGATTCCCAGTCAGGACTTGTACCAAGTTTGCAGGTTTAATTCTCTGTTGGGGTGCATACAGGAGGCAACTGATCAATGTATGTTTCTCTCTCACATTAAGGTTTCTCTCACTCTCTTCCTTCTTCTCTCTCTAAAAAGCTCTGTCTAGGTGGCTCAGTTGGTTGGAGCATCATCCCATGCCCCCAAGAGTCACAAGTTTAGATTTCCTATCAGAGCGCATACCTAGGTTGTGGGTTTGGTCTCCAGTCAGGACATGTATGGGAGGCAAGAGATCAATATTTCTCTATCATCTCTCTCCCTCCCCCTCTCTTAAATCAATAAACATATCCTTGGGTGAGGATTAAATAAAAATTTTGGAATATACCTGGTTAATTTAAGAAAAGCCTGGGTTGGAGTTTTTCCATCCTGATGATTTTTTTTCAATTTCATAGGATAAGTTAAAAAAAAAAAAAAACATGTTTGCTTTTCAATGTATGTTAGAATAGTGGGTTCATTTGTTAAAAGGTCAGGGTAATGTCTCTTGCCCCATAAAAAGCAATACTGGGAGCCTCCTGATTTAATTTTTCCCCAAATTATATTGAGTTTCTGATTTATCTGTGTCAGTTATCCAATGAAAATTTTCTTTTAAATTCATGGTAGACAATATCCTGTCACCTGTGTGCTGGCTTACCACTTTCATTTAGTAGTGAGTCGGGCAGTGCAGATCAATTTTAATTTTTACTTGGAATTCAAACTAATTTTGGTTGAACTTAATTACAGTGAAAACACGGTAGTCTATAAAGAGCATTGCAATATAGGGAGGGAGTAGTGGATGAGCTTGTAGATAAGTGCCTGGGCTTGTGAGCTTATCAGTACCTGGATTTGAATTCCAGCGCTGCCATTTCCTCTCTGTGTGAACCACAGAATTCCTTGAGTCTCGTTACTTCACTTAGTAAGCATTGCTTCACCTTTAGGACTCAACAGTTAGGTCTTTTACTAAGTGTTTTATGATCTCTCCAGGTTAAATTTCTCATTCCTCCAACTTTGTCTTTTCAAAAAACGCCTTTGAGCTTACATTCTCAATGGCCTTGATCATCTGGTGTCAAGTGGGGACTGCCTTCCCTGACTGGTGTGTGTTATACATTTTAAATGGATAGGATTATATTTGTTCATTACTTTTTAATAAAGCTAGGGGGTGTGTTTATATGTTCTCTAGTTCACCGTTTGAGAGGTTTCGGTTATAGCTGGCCACTTCATGTGTTAATTGGTCCATCTTTTGTTTTGGTTTTGGGACAGTGCTCTAGCCAACAGAGCCACCCCTCCAGGGCCTGCATCTTTTATTTTGAACCTCTGGTTTAGGTATAAGCATTTCTAAGGCTGTGAACTTTTTGAAAGAGATGTTTATCTTCATATTCCTGTTGCTGAGCATGTACTTGATATATACAAAGCCTTTAATAAGTACTCACAGAACTGAATTGAATGGAGTGAAATCTTTTCTAACCAGATGTTGCCTTTTTCTACCTTTACTTTAGTTATTAATTTAATTAGATCATGCTGTTTATTTTGCATTGTTTTGTAAACTGATCAACTCTTTCTAAAGACAGAGAAAGAAAGGAAATGTACTTAAAGTATGATAGAGACACATTTCCTAACTATAATATTTGTTAGGAATGGATTATTATGAGATGATGTTGCATCCTTGTATTTAAATATCTTCTGTGCAATTAGCATAATCAAGCACCTTCTTGAAGATGGAGGGAAGAACATCGGATTCCTTGAGTTTATGCAGTACACCAATGAATGATCAGAATGTTTCATAAAATTTTGACATCTAATATATAGGCAGAATTTGAGGACAACTTTTAATCAGCAGGTGCACAGCTTTTGTTAAAAAAATGTAGAATTTATCATTTCATAATTTGCTTCTCTATCAAAAACAGCTGTCTCAGCCTAGTTTATTGAAAGAGTAGTTCTATTCATTGTCTCCAACTTCTTGTTCTTCTCTGATTTCTCAGCCCATTACATTCTGGTTTCTGTTCGTACTCCTCCAGTGAAGCTAGTCTTGCTGAGGCAATTGTGACTTTGTGAGTTGGCCAAATCCAAGAAATGCTTATCAGTCATCTTTGCCACATTTGACCTAGTTAACATCTTCCTTGAAACTCTGTTCCTTTGTCACTTGTAGTCCTTGTTACTACTATTCTCAACATCAAGTCCTGCTGGTTTTAGTTTGTTCATTTGTTTAATCATTTATTCCTTTATTCAACAAATAGGAATTGAATGGCACTACTCCTCAAGAGTAGGCCCTGAGGCTGTGGCAGTGACCAAGACAGGCTTGACACATGCAACCCCTGTTCTCATGAAACCTATAGCCCAAAAGGCTAGTTATTCATTTAACTTAAGAAATACTTATTTAGTGCCTCCTTAGCTACTGCTGTGCCTAGCAACTAAGTAGATAATGATATAAATTGTTAAATTATTTAATCGTAGTGGTATTATATGCTTTAAAGAAATAGAGGAAGATATGAGAACCTATAATAAGAATACCTAATTTGTGGTGGGAGTTGGGAGTCAATCAAGAAAGAGTTCCTTGAAGAAGGAACATTTATTGGAAACTTGAATTGGCCAAGTAAGAACCCTGATGGGAGTAAGGATTGGAAGGGCAGGGAGATAGGGAAAGGTAGTTAATTATTGATTGTACTGTTACCTATAAAGTTATCAGCTGTTGTAGCATCTTAAGAATGAAATTCTTCTCTTATCTTTCATCCTTGTCATAGGCTTTGATTGAGATATGCAGACTCCTTGATTGCAGCACTCACAGCCCTTTCCTCTTTCCTGGTCAGTGGTTATTTTGAAATCTCTATGTGGAGCACCAAAGAGATTTTTAGCTTTGGTGGGAAGTCAAGATATATATTTGAGCCGAGACCGGTTTGGCTCAGTGGATAGAGCCTCGGCCTGTGGACTGAAAGGTCCCAGGTTCGATTCCGGTCGGGGGCATGTACCTTGCTTGCGGGCACATCTCCACTGAGGGGGCGTGCAGGAGGCGGCTGATCGATGTCTCTCTCTCATCGATGTTTCTGACTTTCTATCTCTCTCCCTTCCTCTCTGTAAAAAATCAATAAAATATATTTTAAAAAAAAGATATATATTTGAGGGGATCCTAGCTAATAAAAGAGCAATATGCAAATTGACCACACCCTCGCTACACCCACAAGCCATGCCTGCCAGCCAATCAGAGCAAGTATGCAAATTAACCCAACCAAGATGGCCACAACCGCAGAGAGAGCAGGAGAGAGGCTTGAGTTACCCTTGTGATAGAGGAAGCCAAGCTTTCTGCACATCCTGGCGGCCTGGCATCCACCTAACGCAACAAAGTTTCAATGGCTGTGAGAGCAGAAGGCTTGGTTCTGCTCCAGGCTACAAAGTTTCAGTTGTAGAAGATAAATAAATACCAGATACCAGGGCCTCAGGGTGGGGCCAGGGGTGGGATGTGGGGGAGGGCATGGCTGGCCTGCACACCACCATAGACCCCTCGCCCAGACTATCCCATGCCCCAAGGGAACACCCACCCTGATCCAGGACACCCTTCAGGGCAAACCAGCTGGCCCCCACCCATGCACCATCTGATAAAAGAGTAATATGCAGGTTGACCATCACTCCAACACACAGGGTGACTGCCCCATGTGGTCAAAAGATCCTGCCACCACCATGTGAACACCAGATGGCCAGCAGGGGAGGGCAATTGGCAGGGACCAGGCCTGCAAGGGAGGACAGTTGGGGGTGATCAAGCCTGCAAGGGAGGGCAGTTAGGTGACCAGGCCGGCAGAGGAGGGACGCTGGGGGTGACTGGGCCTGCCTGTAGAAGAGGGCAGTTAGGAGTGACCAGGCCCACAGGGGAGGGCAGTTAGGGGCAATCAGGCTGGCAAGGGAGTGATTAGGGAGTGATTGGGCTGGCAGACAGAAGCGGTTAGGTGCAATCAGGAAGGCAGGCAAGTGAGCAGTTGGGAACCAGCAGTCCTGGATTGTGAGAGGGATGTCCAACTGATTGGATTGGGCCTAAACGGGCAGTCGGATATCCCTTAAGGGGTCCCAGATTGGAGAGGGAGCAGGCTGGGCTGAAGGACAAACCCCCTCCGCCTGTGCACGAATTCCATGCACCAGGCCTCTAGTAATAAGTGTCCAATGAGTGATAAAGTTAAATACTAAAATATAGTGAAGGGGACTGTCTCTTAGATATGGGATGATTAACATCCCATGAGGGCTTTGGAGATAGGTAGTGACGCTTGAATTGAAGAAAGAGACTCAGAAAAGCGAAGAAGAAAGGAACCAGACATTTCTAGTAGAGAAAAAGGAGAAAGCAAAGGCAGGTAAGTGGAAATCCAGTGTTGCATTTGGGGAAGGGTGTACTGTTGCCTTTAGGCCTGGACAGAGCCTACTTTGTACTGGAGTAATGCAATAGAAGCCGGAAGAGGACCTACAAAGGATCTTGACTATCAGGCTAAGGAATTGAATGTATTATTTGAGCAGAGCGATGGCATGTGTATAACAGTTTCAGAATACATCTCATAGCCAGGCTCTGAGACATGAGAATGCCTGGACTACTGGACCAGTTAGCTCTAACGCTAACCCTAACCCTACCAGTGATTCAGTTCAGTAGATGTTTATGCAGCGCCTCCCTGGTGGCAGTGGGAATGGGCAGGAATAAAGAAGTGAGAGCACTTGCCTGAGGAACCCAGACTTGTGCAAGGTCATTTTGAAGGTTGGGTATAGATGAGAGAGGAGCGGGAGGGGGGACCTGAGGAGTCAGCGCCCCTCATTCCCCCACCCCCACTGGTTTTAGGGGTTGGCAAATTGTGGCCCATAGACCAGATCCAACCGGATGCCTGTTGTAAAATGGTTTTTACATTTTATTTACTTTTAAATTATTTTATTTTATTGATTTCAGCGAAGAAGGAAGAGGAAGAGAGAGCTAGAAACATCAATGATAAAAGAATCATTGATCAGCTGTCTCCTGCACACCCCCAAAGGGGTTTGAGCCCACAACCCAGGCATATGTTCTGACTGGGAATCGAACCATGACCTCTTGGTTCCTGGGTCAACGCTCAACCTCTCAACTGCTGAGCCACACTTGTCTGGGCTGATTTTGATATTTTAAAATATCAAAATCAGAACAATACTTCATGATGCATGAAAATGACATGAAATTCAAATTTCATTGTTACAGTATTTTTGGAACACAGTCTTGTTTGTCCATTTATGTATTGCCTATGGCTCCTTCCGCATAGAGCAGCAGAGTTGAGTAGTTGTAACAGAGACTGCAAGGCCCACAAAGCCTAAAATAGTTACTGTTTGCTCTTTGCAGAAACCTTGTCCACCCTCGAGTCACAGCCATCCTTATTGCATTCCTCTGTTCTCTGGGACCGCTTTCCTTCTACCCAGGCTTTTACACACCCTTCTCTTTATGTTCCTCCCTAGATTCTCAGCTTTACTCTCTTCGAGGACCTTTCCCCTCCCGATATGCTCAAGACATACATCCCTTCCTTAGAAAACAAAAACAAACACTTCTATTGCTGGTTTCCATCTCCATTGTGTACCTCCACTTCACCTACAATGCTGACCCCAGCAGTCCCTGAAAAGTAGTCTTGCTGAGTCATTAGTGAATTTCTAGCTACCGGATTGCAGTAGTTTCCTCAGTCCTTATCTTCCTTGTTTTCGCCGACATTTAACATTTTTATCTTTCTTTTTTTAATTCAAATTCTGTATTGTTTGAAGTATTCGGTAAGTCTCCTTTTTCCCCCATTGACCACTCCCTGGCCACTCCCTCCCAGCCTCTCCCCCCCTCTCCGTCTTTTTTCTTAGAGACCCTTTTTCTTTTGGCTTCTGTGACATTGCTCTCCTTTGCTTCTCTTCCTATTTCCCCAGCCCTTCCTCCCGCTCACCCTTCAATGGCTTCTTTTCTTAAACCGTTACCTTAAACATTGGTGACTTTCACGGTCTAGCCTTTGTCCGCTTATAAAGGCTATTATTTTATTGAGCACTTACTGTATGGCAGTCACTACATTTAAATACTTTGTGCAAATCATACGGAATCCTTACAACAGCACCAAAAAGATAAGAGTTTGTTTTCTCCATATTATAACTAAGGAAAGTGAGGTCAGTAAGTTCAAGTGATTTTCCCAAGGTTATGCAGTCAGTAGCTGCAGGGGCTGGAATCTGAGCCTGCTGTAGTTTGCAGGTAAAGTGGGCTACTATCTGTGTACTGGACCTGTTTCTTAGCTTCTAGCTTACATGTCTGACTGGCTTCTAGACATTTCCATCTGTAAGTCATGGCAGTGCCTCAAGCCCAACTCTTCATCTCTCTCCCAGCCCCCATCCAGCCCCAGTTGGTAGTATGACCATCTCTTTAGCCATCCAGGCCACAATCTCGGGGGCAGATCTCGACTTTGCCCCTCCCTGACCCCTTTGGCTCCTCAGCACCCAGTTGTCACGACAGCTGTCATTTCTCCCCCTTTGATGTCTCTAGAATTCATCTCTCTCCAGAACTGTTGTCCTCTTCATCTTTCCCTTCTACTCCAGTCTGTCCTCCGCAGAATATCCATCAGAATGCTCTCTCCTAACCTCAGATCTGAGTGTCTCGCTGTGTTGGTTAAAATCTGTTGTTGGCTCCCCATTGTCCTATTTCTTTCCTCCATAGCTTAACTGAGGAGGCTTTGCCCTTTTTTCTCTCGAGTCTTCTCCTTCCCGTCTGTCACATACTGCAAGGGTTTTTGTGGTTCACTGTACCAAAAAATGCATTCATTTCCCAATGCAGTTCCCAAGGTGTTAATGGTCTCTTTCTGGAATGTCCTCCTGCCCCGTTTGTCTCAGAAAGGCCTTTTCAGTTTGTTCCTTAAAAAAAAAATAGACTTTAACATGCAAGCAAAAAGATGCCCTCAGCTCAAAGAGAGTACCTTGGTCTCTGAGCCGTCACTCATTTCCAGTCTTTCTAAGAGGGGTTAGTTTTCCCTTTTTTATGCTCTCAAGCATCATGTATTTGTTGTTAGGCTCAGCCTGGTGTATAATAATTTGTGTACGCCTGCCTCCTTAAAATTGGCATTTCTTAAAAGCAGGGATTTTGGTCTTGCTTACTTTTTCTTATCTGTGATATCTAGCTTGTTGGCTGGGACATGGTAGTTCAGTAACTGCTGAATGAGTAACACCAGTGTAGTTAGTAACACTAATATAAACTGAGGCTTTGGTGGGAGAATTAAAGGTTGAAGATTTTGCTAAAGCTGAAGAGTAGACAGTACTGGCTGGCACCCTGAGAGAGGTATAGCATCAGAGAACTTACAGAGTATTTTCACAGATGTTTTATTGTCTTTTATTCCACCCCAAAGCACTGTGAGACAGACAGAGCAGGCATTAATATTCGCATTTTAGAAATAAGGAACCTGAAACTCAGAGAAGTGAAATGAGGTGTTCAAAGTCTTGAACCTAAATGCAGAATTCAGTCTTCTGTCACGTTGAATGCTACTTCCTCTGCACCAGGGTAGAGATGGGGAAGGTTTGGGAATGAACCTACATTTAGAGGTTCAAGGAAAGGAGTGGCTCAGAGAAGAGAAAGAGAGCCCCAGGAATTACTGTGTGGTGCAGGACAGATTTTCAGGAGAGGGCATCAGTCTTGAGATCTTTTTGCAAATGAAGGGAAATGGGGCAGGATAAAAGAGTTTGATCACCAGGAATTCAAGAGAATAATTTCATAACAGCGAAGCCAGCTTGCCAAGTAGCAAGGAATACGTGGGCTTTGAGGGAAGTAAAGAAGGCACAAGGGAGAACTACTCTTTCAAGGAGTTTGGTGGTAAAAGGAAATCCAGAGTCTAGCAGTTTGCGAAATGTCAGGCTTGAGAAATTCAGGATACATTGTTTTCATTTTGTAGACTTGAAAATATTCAATGGAAATATACTAGTATGTATCTGCTAATATGCACATGACTGAGTATATAAATTTTAGGATGTTTTAGACTCAATTTAACGTTAGTTCCATACAAGATATAGTGCCATAGGGCAGGATGTTTGACTTAAACTGAAGTAAAATTTTACTTGTTTTTTGTTTTGTTTTGTTAATCCTCATCTGAGGACAATTTTCCATTGATTTTTAGAGAGTGGAAAGGAGGAGGAGAGACAGAGAGAAACATCAAAGTGAGAGAGACACATGGACTGGTTGCCTCCTGAATGCACTCTGACCAGGGCTGGGGATAAAGCCTGCAACCGAGGTACATTCCCTTGACCCAAATCAAACCCAGGACCCTTCAGTCTGTGGGCCAACACTCTATCCACTGAGCCAAACCGGCTAGGGCCAAATTTGAATATAGGTAACTGTTAAGAGTGTATGCCCACCTTTAGAGGGTAGATGTATACTAAAGTCTGCAAACACCCTTCTTATAGTCACTTAGAATAGTCACCTCGCTACAAGCTATTCCCCGTTACTCCTCATTTTTTGTCCAGGTGTGATTTGATCAACAGGAAGATAGCCCCACTTTGTTGTTTAGAGGCTATTCTGTGTTTCTGTGTCATCCACATCCCCTGGGAGCCAAACTCGGGGGGGGTAGGGGGTGTAGCTAAAGCCTGGGCAGCTCTTTTGCCCTGTTGCTGAGGTGTCCTCTCTCTGCCAGGTAAAGCGGTACCAGTGCACCTTTGAGGGCTGTCCCCGCACCTACAGCACAGCAGGCAACCTGCGCACCCACCAGAAGACTCACCGAGGAGAGTACACCTTTGTCTGTAACCAGGAGGGCTGCGGCAAAGCCTTCCTCACCTCCTACAGCCTCAGGATCCATGTGCGAGTGCACACGAAGGAGAAGCCATTTGAGTGCGACGTGCAGGGCTGTGAGAAGGCGTTCAACACGCTATACAGGTCAGCCTTCCTCCCCCTGCGCTGCCAGCCCTACCCTCACTGTCACCATTGCACAGCCCTCCTGACACAGCAGAGTTCTCTTTCCCGGCTTTAAAGAGCTCAGCTATGCTCAGCTGTTTACAGTTCATGAGAGGGTCTTGCTATTTAAAGGTTGACTGAAAATGATGGTACGTTTGTGTTTAGATTTTGTTTCTCCTGTAGTGCCATCCTGGCCTGGGGATTTGAGTATTTGGCATGGAGTGCCGTCTGCTCAGCTCAGAACCTTGGTCCTAAGGCTTCTGTCATTTTCTTTCCTATCTCACTTTCAGAAAGATTACTTTCTGTCTAGCCTGAGAAATGGAGAGTAGTCCCTTTCCCACCATTGGTATCAGGAGACTTACTGGTTTTCAACATTGGGTGTAAAATGACAAACATAACAAGAGCTAACATTTCTAAGGCGCTCACTGCGTGTAGGGCACTGTTCTGAGTGCTGATCCTCACAGCACTAATAAGTAAATGGAAGCCCAGCAAAGTAACTGGCTCAGGGTCTAGTAGGAGGTGGGACCAGGATTTAAGTCCCAGGCTCCAGAGTCATGCTCATACCACTATGCTCTCTACCTCTCTTTGAGCAAAACATTTTGGAATATAGAATTCTGATGCACTTAATCCTTTTTTTTTGCTATTTTAAAAACATTTTTAATTGTATCAAAGTTATACATTCTCAGTGTTTACAGAGGAGATAGTTCTAATAGGTTCATTACAAAAGATGTATCTCCCCATTTCTCCCCCTTTACAGTAACCACTTTCTACTCTTTTAGCTTAATATTAATATTTTTATATTTACTTCTATGCTTTTAAATATTAGGCTCATATTGCACCTTGATTTTTCCATTTTAGAATATTGACTTCCCACTATGGAGTTAAGGATTAAGCTCTATTTCCTCCCCTCTCCCCTGCCCCCATCTCCATCACACTTGGCCCTTCCCCAAAGCCCATTCTCCCAATGTTATTATTTTATTTCCAGTAGGTATTATTATTTTTTATTAAATCAGTATTCAGTATTTACTTAGCCGTAAATGAAATTACTTCTCTCATAAAAGATCTTCCTTGCCGTAGGCTTGTGCACTTGACCCTGAAGGCTGTTAAGCTGTGTGGGAGGCTCTTTACTACATCATGACAAAGGGCCTTTCTCTGGGCTATCTTACAGGCTGAAAGCACATCAGAGGCTTCACACAGGGAAAACGTTTAACTGTGAATCTGAAGGCTGCAGCAAGTACTTCACCACACTCAGCGATCTGAGGAAGCACATTCGAACCCATACAGGAGAAAAGCCATTTCGGTAGGTCTTACTGTTTTCTATTCGTCACCGGTCAGATTCCACCTGGGTGTCTTGATGCCCTCTAAAACTTTTTTTATGGAAAGAAACATCCCGTCACTAGTCCTTTGACAGTGCTGGCTCTCCCCAGGATGGCAATAACCAGTTACTGCCCACGGGAGGGAGGGTAATGAAGTCCAGGGGCACCCTCACTCTGGATGATGGCTTCCTGCCTCATTCTTCCTTTTATTTTGCAAAGCATGTTTTGCAACTCACTTATGTGGTAGGATTTTTATCAGTGCTAGAGAAATACTATGATGATACAGGTTCTCTTCTTGAGAAATTTAGTCTGGTAACAGAGAACCACAGGAAACCAGACAGTATCTGAGACTGAGATGCCCAGAGTGTTTTGGGCACAGGGGAAGGGATACTGATCTGAGGAGGGGTAGGGCTACTTAGGCTAGTGGTGCAAGTCTTTTATTGTTTACTTGTTTAGTGGTTTCTTCAATATCTCTCACTATACACAAACAGGAGCTTCCATAAATATATGTATTTAAATTTATGTATTTATACACACATATATTTAATAGATGTTTAAGCTTAAAGGAAAGACTTGTATCATCTTCTGTGTTCATAGCATGTAGCATTGTTCTGGGCATTCAGTAGGAATTCAGAAACAACTTAGGGATGATTACATGACTTTTTAGTGAGATAATCAGTTCATAAGGATTCCCACTAAATATAATACAGATGAAAATTGCACATAAACAATGGTTTTGACTTGTCAGGAAAGATTGCTCTTATTGTCATAGCATTGTTTTTGTCATGTTAAACCTTTCCCTCCTTGAATCACTCATTTCCTCATTAGGATAGCAGGAAATCGAAAAGTCTTCAGGGATAGTCACCTCTTACACACCAATTAAAAGTAATTGTATTTTAAAATGACAGCTGCTTTTCTGAGTCAGGCCCCTCTAAAGCAGGAGTATTTAGATTCTCCTGGGTTACCCTCCAGATGCTATGACACTTACGGTACCTCTTTCTCTTTACGGCTGTTGAGGGGACTCTGATTTCTGTTCACTTATGTGCATTTTTGTGATGTTAATATTGCTAACTTTTCTTGGATATTAGGTGGGACTTGAGATGATGATATGTAATTAGAAAGTAAAATGCTTTAGAGATGCTTTCTGTTTAAATACATAAAATATTTTGGCTTATAAGAAAATACATTCATTAATATAAATAGTAATCAAATGCCTGCTGTGTGCAAGAGTTACAGCAAATGTCAAGAACTGCATGGACCCTGCCCTCAAAGAGTTTACAGTCTAGTGAACAGATAACGAGTGTGTACACAGGAGATAAAACAAGATTAGAAATGACAGGCTCCATAAAAGAAGCTAAATGCAAAGGAGTTCTGAGGAGGGAAAGATTACTTCTAGCTTTGGTTATCAAGAAAGTAAAGGAAGAAGTAGATCTGACGTAAACTGAAGATTATAGATAAAGATTTTGTTCCAGTGCTGTTTCAGGCTCCACGCCTTTGAGAGCCCCTGTACCATTGTTGGTATTTCTGATCCTGCACTGGCAGTAGGTTTCCCAATGGGCTCTCATTGTCAATAGAATACTGTTAAATAATTAATCAAGAGGCTTTTCTTGTCATTGCTCTCAATAAGTGCCTTTTCGGTAGCACAAGAAATACTTACCCTGGGCCAGCAGCTCTCTCTGATCTCAGATTTGTCACCTTGCTTTTCCAGGGACTTTTGTCATTCCCATGTTTAAATCCAATTTTGTTGACATGATCTTGCTGTTCTGAACATTTTAGTTTAAGTCTGTATTTATAAGAGATGTGAAGATAAAGGTCTATTAGTTGATGACTACTGTTTCTTTTTGCTTGAACCACATATTTAGGTGTGACCATGATGGCTGTGGAAAAGCATTTGCAGCAAGCCACCACCTTAAAACTCACGTCCGTACACATACTGGTGAGTTTAAGTTCATTTTTATTTTAATCTTCAGAGAACC
>PVJN01033194.1:11913-23706 GCA_004026805.1 Lasiurus borealis | reverse complement strand
CTCTTTTCATTCTAGGATGTCTCTTAGAGAAGCTGAGGGCAGTGAAGATAATAACTCCCAAAAGTACACTGATAAGTCGATAGTGGGATTTTGTTTGCTTTGACCAAGGAGTGTTAAAACATAGGCTGGTTGCAAATTAAGCAAAGAAAGCAGTGAACAAACTGGTTCCGAGAAGGGGTGCTAGAGCTGAACAAAAAAAGTTATGCTCAGGATTTCATAATCCATTGTGCCCCACCTGTAGCCCAGCACTGAATATGTAAATCTTCCTCTGCCCTTAGAGGCCCAGCCCAACAATTACTTGACACAAATGCAAAGACTTTCCTGACTTGATTTCCCTCCAGAAAGGATAATTTCTGCTTTAGTGTATTATTGTATCACTTAAACCTCTCTACCCCAGGGGATATGCATTTATGTTTGTGTTTGAGCTTTCTCCCTAAAGGACAGGATACATATCATGGTCATAACCATATCCTCCCCTCAACTACTGTAGTGTTTCTCATGCTTAGGAAAGCTAACTTTCATTAATCCTTTCTTTTAGTCCTTGGAAGAATTTGACCTCTAACAATGAAAAATTGGAATCAGTAATATTGGGAGATAATTAGAAAAAGATGGGGCTAGAGGTTCAATGTGGAAAAGTGAGGTAATGTGTGGCGGAGCTGAGGAGAAGTTTTTGCCACATAGCCTCCGAAGAGAGAAAAGGCTTCAGATTTTATCTAGACCTGGGCATGAGGGAGAGGAATAGTGTGATAAAGATTGGTTGCATGTATTTTGGCATGAAGTTACATTTAGAACTAAGGCTATAAAATTTTGTGTATGCGGGAAAGCAGTTGAAACTCAGCTTTTTCAAACAGGTTAAGTAAGGGTTACCGACATTTTTTCCATCTGAAACATTCAGGTTGCTCTGTCTTTTGGAACATAGTATAATCGTGAGAATTCAACAACTTCATAAAATCAAACAGGCTTCAAACATCTGGTAAGTATAACAGACATGTTTCCAAGTACCTATATCTATTGCTCTTGAAGTAGGCAGCCCTGCATGCTTCATGATCTTGCATCTGACCCTGGTACCTGCCCCAGTGGAGCCCTGATTCAAATGTTGCCAATTCAATGGCTGACCATTGACCCATAACCTTTAACAGTGCCCATCAGATTTTTCTTCTGGAAATTTTGAATTGAGAGAACAAGTAAGCCAGAAAGAGCAACTGTCTTGGTCCTGATTGTTTCTGAGTTACTATTCTCCCCACGAAGTCAGAATATACTTCATGTTTTATTCCGTAAGATTTATTTTTCTTATAATCACCCCAAGCCATTCTTTTCTTGGTTTGCTTTTGTGAGCCTCTTTTCCTTACGATCAAAATGTTTCACTAAAGTATTATGCAAATATTTTACAACAAAAAAGAAAATATATATTGTGACCATCTTATTGGACTATTAAGCACAACAACCTAAAATTTTCTAATAAGCAAAGAATAGAAAGTGATCTAATTCCAAATATTGCCAACCCGGTTTGAATAAAAGATCTTTACTTAGTCCCACTCTACCATGTCAAAGCCTTATATTCTTCATCTCTGAGTTCTCCTTATAAGTTCGGACAAGAAAAGAACTTTGAGAAAACGAACAATATATTTGCCTATTTAGGGTAGAATAATTTTGCCACATCATTGGTTATCAGAGGAATATGTTAAAATTTACATTTATTTTATAGATTTATACTAATTTTTTAGGAACCAGGCTAAAAAATAAAATAGGAAAATTTATCAGAGACATCAGTGATCAGTGGCCCCACAACTCAGAGAAAACAAATTATGAAGTTTAAGTTGCAGCAATTTTTAAAAGCCTCTCAGGAGGAAAATGAGACTTTGTCCCAAATTGCTATACTATTTTATCTATATTCTCAAAAAAAAAATTATGAATCAATGGCCTGAAAGTTTCCAAATTTGAACCTATAGATCCATAAAACTCAATAACTCTATATAGAATAAATATAAGGAGAGCCACAACTAGGTACATCATAATCTGCTGAAAGACCAAAGATAAAAAAAAAAAAGTTTGAAGCAGCAATAGAAAAACAGTTTATCATGTACAAAGGAACCACAATAAAATTAACAGTTGATTTATTAGAAACAAAAACAAAAACAAAAAAACTAGAAGGGAGTGAAGGATGTAAAGTGTTAATAGAAAAAAAAAATCTCACAATTAAGAATTGTATATCTGACAAAATTATCTGTCAGAAATTAAGGTGGCTGTCCTAATAAATGGACCTATGTTGAACGTGTGCTAATTACTGAACAGGCCCATACAGCTGCCAGCTTTGAGTGCAGCTCAAAGCAAAAGAAGGCTGTCAGAAGATGCAGGATACCTGGCAAGCCAACATCAAATGATCAATATACTAAATGCTATTTAAAATACTACATTTGAAGTTCTAGCTGATATGGCTCAGTGGATAGAGCATCATCCTGCAGACTGAAGGGTCATGGTTTTGATCCTGGTCAAGAGTACATACTTCAGTTGCAGTCTCCATCCCCAGCCCAGGTCTGAGCATGTGCAGGAGGCAACCAATTGATGTATCTCCCTCTCTCACATACATCAATGTTTCTCTGCCTCTCCCTCACCCTAACACTATCTACAAATTAATGGAAAGACTATCCTGGGTGAGAATTAATGATAACAGAAAATACTAGTTTTGAAGTTCTCCCAGAAAATATTACCTTATAATTTTCTTTTTTTTTAAATATATTTTTATTGATTTTTATGAAGAGAGACTGCATTGTTAGAGTGAAACACCTATTGACTGCTTTCTACATGCCCCCAACCCAGGATCAAGCTCTTAACATGGGCATGTGCTGACCAGGAATTGAACTGGCAACATATCCATGCATGGGCTGCTGCTCAACCAAACAAATTACACTTGCCAGGGCCCTTCCTTCCTTCCTTCCTTCCTTCCTTCCTTCCTTCCTTCCTTCCTTCCTTCCTTCCTTCCTTCCTTCCTCCCTTCCTTCTTTCCTTCCTTCCTTCCTTCCCTTTCTTTTTTAAATGTGTTTTAATTGATTTTAGAGAGAGGGAGGGAGAAGGATAGAAAGATAGAAACATCGATTGGCTGCTCCACACTCAACTACTGAGCCACACCGACCAGACATGATTTCCTTAACTTCAAAGCTCAATGTCTGCTTCATAAAGGTGGAAACCGCTGACTAGAGCAGTAGCAAAGAGAAAGTCAATCACATGCAAGAGTACTTTTCTCATCTGTCCTCCAGCCACAGAACCCGACCCTTTCCATTCCTGGGGCCCCATTTCCTTTATACACTAGTCAGCTATCACCACAGAACTTCTACATAGCTGGTTACAGTTTCAGTGCCTCTCTGGGGTTGGATTGGTGAGCAAGTCAAGAACATCTGCTAGCACATTACTTTGTCAGAAACTAGATGTCAAGAACTGCTATATTTTTTTGTAGTTTAATGGATTTATTAAATAAATGGATATATTTTTTTGTAGTTTAATGGATTTATTTTCTTTAAAATAAGAAAATAAAAAAAAATGATGAGACTAGACACAAGAAAGCAGTTGACCATATCCAACATCTATTCATGATAAAAATGTTCAACAAATTAAAAATGGGAGGGATAAGTTTGTGATAAAGTATATCTAGGGGTGGGGGCAAGGTGTAGGGGAACAATGGATGGGGGTGAAAGAGGGACATATTTAATATTTTCAACAATAAAAAGTAAATTAAAAACAACAACAGCAAAAAAAAATCTACATTGAACATTGCATTTGTGGTAAAAGGCAGAATGCTTTCTCTCTAAGATTGAAAATAATAAGATATCCACTCTCATCTCTTTCATTTAATAATGTTCTGGAGCCGAAACCAGTTTGGCTCAGTGGATAGAGCATCAGCCTGCGGACTGAAAGGTCCCAGGTTCAATTCCGGTGAAGGGCACGTATCCTGGTTGTGGGCACATCCCCAGTAGGGGGCATGCAGGAGGCAACTGATCAATGTCTCTCTCTCATCGCTGTTTCTAACTCTCTATCCCTCTCCCTTCCTCTCTGTAAAAAATCAATAAAATATATTTTAAAAAATAAATAAATAAAATAAAAGAATAGGTGCCAATTAGAAAACAACAATAATAATAATATACTGGAGGTTTTAGCAATATAATAAGAGAAAAATTAATAAATGCATATATAGATTGGGAAAACAAGCTACCTTTATTCACAGATGACATGATCCTATACATGGAAAATTCTAAAGAATTAAAAAACAAACAGACAGTCCCAGCTGGTTTGGCTCAGTGGATAGAGTATCAGCCTGTGGACTGAAGGGTCCTAGGTTCAATACCCATAAAGGGCACATTCCTGGGTTACAGGCTCTATTCCCACATGGGAGTGTGCAGGAGGCAGGCCAGTCAATGATTCTTTCTCATCATTGATGTTTCTATCTCTCTCCCTTCCTCTCTGAAATCAAGGGAGGAAAAAAAGAAATATGCCTCCCAAAATAAGCTGCCTAAAATATTAAAAACAAACAGTAATACTAATAAAAAATGTAGCAAAGTCACAAGATACAGGATCAAAATACAAAAATTAACTGTATTTTTATATGCTAGGAACTAACAATTTGAAAATGTACTTTAGAACACAATTCCATCCATAATAATGTGAAAAAGAATGTGCTATCTAGGAATAAATTTTAGAAAATAAGTATAAGGCCTCTGATCTATAGATTTAATGTGATCCCTATCAAAATCCCAGCAATCACATTTTGTAGAAATTGACCAGCCAATCTTAAAATGAACATACATAAGAATATCCCCCAAAACAACAAAGTAGGAGGAATTTCAATATACAATTTTAAAACTTATTGTAGAGATATAATAGAATATAGTATTAGCATAATTATAGCCATTTAGATCAATGAAATAGAAAAGGAGGCATAGAAATATGTCCTTACATTTATGTCAATTGATTCTCAACAAATATGCCAAGGTAGTTCAATGGTGAAAGGGGTGTTTTTTCAAGAAATGTTGCTGGGATAATTAGACAACTATATGCAAAAGAATGAACTCATACTCTTACACAACACAGAAAAATTAACTCAATACACATTATAGACCTAAGAACTATTGATAAGACTTCTGGAAGAAAACATAATACAAAATCTCTGTGACTTTGCTTTAAGCAGAGATTTCTTAGATATGATACCACATTGTGAAATTGATAAATGAGACTTAATAAAAAATAAAAGTTTTGCCCTAGCCAGTTTAGCTCAGTGGATAAAAAATAAAAGTGTTGTTCTTCCAAAGATGGTAAGAAAATGAAGACAGGTTGCAGAGTAGGAAAGAATATTTGCTCATCATAACTGATAAAGGATATAACTAGAATATAAAGAACTTCTAAACATCAAAGCAAGAAGGAAAGCAACTCAATTAAAAGTGTGCAAAATATTTGAATAGATATTTCACCAAAAGTTATGCACATGATTAATAAACCCATGAAAGATGCTCAACTGATTAATCATTAGGGAAATGATCATTAAAATCACAATACAATACTACTACACAACCACCAGAATGAATGGATATAAGCAAAAGATTGATAATACCAAGCAATAACAAAAATGTGAGGAAACTGGAAATCTAATACATTGATGATTGGTATATCGACTTTGAAAAACTGATAGTTTCTTAAAAATATAGATACAAACTTACCCTATGACCCAGCAATTCTACTTTTAGTAATTTAGTAAGGAATTAAAACATATCCACACAAAGACTTCTATTTGAATAATAAGAGTATTATTTCATAATAAGAAAAAACTAGGCCCTAGTCTGTCTCAGTGGATAGACATCGGCCTGCAGAATGAAAGATTCTGGGTTTGATTCATGTCAAGAATATGTACCTTTGTTGCAGGCTCTTCCCAGCTGGGCCCTGGTTTGGGGCTTTGCAGGAGGCGACCAATCGACGTGTTTCTTTCACATCGATATATCTCTTTCTCTCTTCCATTCTCTCTAAAAATCAATGGAAAAAATATGATTGGGTGAGAATTTAAAAAGAAAAAAAAAAGAAAGAATGCAAATGTCCACCAACTAATGATTGTGGTACAATGGAATAATATTCAACAATAAATGAATAACCCATACATGCTACAAAATGCCAATAGGAAAAAAAGCTAGCCACAAAAGGACACAGTTTGCATAGTGCCATTTGTATAACACTTCCAAAAGGGAAAAAACTATAGAGGCAGATAGCAGGTCAGTAATTACCTTGGGCTGGGAGGGGAATATTGGATGCAAATGGTTTTGATAGAAGTTTTTCATGTGATGGAATGAATGATGGTGATGGTTGCGCAGTTCATTTTTATAAATTTTACAAGTAACTAATTGCATTGTACTCTTAACAATGAACATATTTCCACAGAATGTAAATTAGATCTCAATAAGGCTATTAAAAATAAAAATAAAAAATAACAAGTACATCATCTTAAAACTCTCATATATGAGTACTCAGTCACTTTGTGTTTTGTTTTTATTTTAATTTGGAAACTATTGTCTAACATGATTGAAAATCTTCCTAATGGCATTTCAATGGATTTAGACCTCATTTGTTAAAAATTAAAGGAAAATTTAGCAGGGAAATCGAAATTGACTAGGAAAAAAGACTAAACTACAACCCTTTGGTAATTAGTGAATGGAATTGAAATTTGAGTATCATAATTGAGCGCATGAAGCCAATTTTGCACTACTTGCCTATCTTTTTTTGTGGTAACTATGTGCTGTCCCCAACAAATGTATACACATATGTTTTTGAAAAATATTATTTTTATTGATTTCAGAGAGGAAGAGAGAGGGAGAGATAGAAATATCAGTGATGAGAGAGAATCATTTATTGGCTATCTCATGCATACCCCCATCTGGGGAATTGAGCCCACAACCTGGACATGTGCCCTGACTGGGAATCGAACCATGATCTCCTGGTTCATAGGTCAATGCTCAACCACTGAACCAGACTGGCTAGGCTACACATCCACTTTTTATTATTATTATTGATTTTTTTACAGAGAGGAAGAGAGAGGGATAGAGAGCTAGAAACATCAATGAGAGAGAGACATCGATCAGCACAACTGGGGATGTGCCTGCAAGCAAGGTACATGCCCTTGACGGGAATCAAACTTGGGACCCTTCAATCCACAGGCCAACACCCTATCCACTGAGCCAAACTGGCTCTGGCCACATACATTTTTTTATAATTCAATTGATGTTTCTTTTCAGATTTAACTCATTGGAATTAATAATTATTCAAAGTATGTATACATTTTTTGGGACATCCTTTATGTTAGCATTATAGTTCTTATACTCAAGTATAAAAATAATCCAAATTTAAGACTTTGAATTCTTCTATGATCAGGTATTAAAACCAAGTTTTTCAAGGCAATGCAACATTTTCCAGCACTTAACACTCACTAAAATTTATTCAAATTATCAACATTATGTTCATATGGATCTTTGTGTTTTATAATTGCATAACGTTAACACAATATTATACTTAAAAAATTTATAATTTTAGAAGTGTGTGCTCATGGATGTTAGTAATAGCAGTATGTAACTGAGAATGTTTGGAAACCTTGGTTATACAATACCTTTTAATTAAATGTACACTTTTTCTTTCTTGTTTTGGTTTGTTTTTGTTATTTTTTTTTTTTTAAGTTTTTATCTTCGTATTTACCCCAGGTAGTAAGATTAAGTCTTTGGAAAACCAAATTCTGATCTTTTTCTTTTGCTTTTCTTTTCTTTCTTTTTTTTTTTTTGTCTTGAAGATCATGTAGATCATTTACTTTCAATAAGTCATCTTTGAATCTCTAACATCATCACAGACCCATCATCGTGATCCAACTTCAGAAAAGTCAGTGAAATGTTGACTGGTATTGAGAAGAGTATTTTTTGGCGCATCCAAATGATCTAAAATGAGACATAAGTAACAAATATACAATACAAAGAAGGCTAAGGAAATTGCTATAAAGTAGAGAATAAGAGAAAGGAAAAATATTCTACCCACACAGAATTGATGTGTGGTTTATGGTCGGTAGAAAACCTGATTTCAAAATCCTAGGCTTTTAATGATTTACTATTTGACCTTGGAAAAGCCACTTATTTTTCCACTGCCTTTGCCCCACATCTATGAAAATGAGGCTTAATATACTTCTCTATTATTACAAACATTAATTATTAACCTTTAAACTTAAAAAAAATGTAAAATATGTAAACTTCTGAACTTGCAGTGTGAATATGCTGTATCTATATCTGACCAGAAACAAAGAGGTCTTTAGGATCTAAGAATTTATCTCAGAAAAGCAATCTTCCTTTCTACCTACTTTTCCTTTTGCTTCCTTCCCTTTTTGTTAACATTAGGTAAAAATTTATTTATTAACTAACATATTCTGAACTACCACAGATAACATAATCATCAGCATTTTGTTAACTTCTTGTAAATCTCCTTTTTGAAACCAATATAGCAGTTTTCTCATAGGCTCATGTTAAATGGTATATCATAACCTCATTTGTCAAACATACTTAAATTTAGCATTTTAATCCAATTTTGCTTCAATTATCAATTTCTAAAGTCATAGAATTTTAGAGCTGTGAAAAACCTTAGAAATTGCAAACCAGCATTAAAACTAATCATATAACTATCACCCTAAGACTCTATCCATTCAACCATATCATATAATTGAAAACAATTATAGAGATAAACAATAGAGGAAACTAATATGCATGTATAAGTGACTATGTTATCTACACTGCTCTTCTACAATTTTATTTATTTATTTATTTATTTATTTATTTATTTATTTATTTATTTATTTATTTATCTATCTGTCTTCCCCCTCCCCCTGAGGGGGTTCTAATGTTTATGTATGCCTTTTATTTAACTATTGAGAAGATGATAACATCAGGTATTTTGTATTTAATGTCAATATATAATCACTGTAGTTATTTTTTATGTTCTTGGAATTGAGTCAAAACCTACTGAGTACTGCTTCTGTGTTTTAAAAGCTGATGCACTCGGTGAAAGAGCCGTGAGCTCAGGGTCAGGATATAGCCTGACCCATGCTACCTGCTTCTTCAAGTCTTGAACAAAGTATTGAATCTCTCTGGCCCTGTGCTTACAGATCTGTAAAATGCACCAGTCAGACTAAAAATTTGTGTTGGCTTAGATGAATTCATTTATAAAATGAATTACAGCATGACCTCATTCTAAATCTTGGCTTTATTTTCTTTTTTTAAAATTTAGCTTTGGCTTTGTTTTCTTTTGAAAGAAATTTACTAAAAATGTTTATCACTTTGCTGTAGCCCTTAAGTTGATTTCCACCACCTTTTTTGTTTTCATTTTTCCATAAACTCTCTTTGAAAAGACTTTTCCCTTTTTCTTTGTCCAAGATCTGCCTCTCCATTTAATTTCTACTTACATCTTGCCTCCCTTTCTCTCTAGAACAGTGTTTCTCAACCTTTCTAATGCCACAACCCTTTAATACAGTTCCTCATGTTGTGGTGACCCCCAACCATAAAATTCTTTTTTTTAATTAAATCTTTATTATTAAGGTTATTACATTTGTTTCTCTTTTTTCCCATCCATATCTCCCCTCCGCCCAGCTCCCACCCTTCCCTCTACCCTTACCTCCCTCCTGTTGACCTCATCCATAGGTGTATGATTTTTGTCCAGTCTCTCTCTCCCTGTACTCTCCTCACCACTTTCCCCCTGAGAATTATCAGTCCACTCTCTTTCTGTGCTCCTGATTCTATTATATTCACCAGTTTATTCTGTTGATCAAATTTTTAATTCACTTAAATTTTAGATTCACTTGTTGATAGATATGTATTTGTTGTTCATAATTTTTTATCTTTTACCTTTTTCTTCTTCCTCTTCTTAAAGAGTACCTTTCAGCATTTCATACAATATTGGTTTGGTGTAGATGAACTCCTTTAGCTTTTTCTTAGCTGTGAAGCTCTTTATCTGCCCTTCAATTGTGAATGATAGCTTTGCTGGATAGAGTATTCTTGGTTGTAGGTTCTTGCTATTCATCACGTTGAATTATTTCTTGCCACTCCCGTCTGGCCTGCATTGTTTCTGTTGAGAAATCAGCTGACAGCCGTATGGGTGCTCCTTTGTAGGTAATAACTGTTTTTCTCTTGCTGCTTTTAATATTCTCTGTCTTTTGCTCTTGGTATTTTAATTATGATGTGTCTTGGTGTGGTCCTCTTTGGATTCCTTTTATATGGGATTCTGTGTTCTTCCTGGACTTGTAAGTCTATTTCTTTCACCAGATGTGGGAAGTTTTCAGTCATTATTTCTTTAAATAAGTTTTTAGTATCTTGCTCTCTCTCTTCTGGCACTCCCACAATTCTGATGTTGATATGCTTGAAGCTGTCCCAGAGGCTCCTTATATTATTTTCACATTTTTGGATTCTTTTTCTTCTTGCTTATCCAGTTCAGTGTTTTCTGATTATATTTCAAATTTTTGACTTGATTCTTGCCTTCATCTAGTCTGCTGTTAGCTCTCTGTATAATATTTTTTATTTCAGTCAGTGTATGTTTAATTTCTAGTTGGTCCTTTTTCATCTCTAGTTAGTTCTTTTACATCTCCTCTTGGGTCTCACTAACTTTATCAAGCTTTTCTAGGATATTCTTGAAAAGCCTTATTAACTGTTGTTTTGAACTCTATATCCAGTCATTTGTTTTCCTCCATTTATTTTGTTTGTGATCTCTTCCTTTGTCTCGGCATTTTCACTATGCCGGGAGAACTTCTGTGTTGGATTCAGCCTTATGATACCAGACTTGTAAAACTGCAAAAGCCTCTCTATTGAGATTGGGATGGGTGGAGTCTCAGGGCTTAACGGACTGCCTTGCCTTCTAGTCGGCCCCGCCCTCCATGGCCTTTGGGTCTCACGTGACTGGGTAACGCTGGAGTGGTCCCTGTGGGTGCCCTAGTGCAGTGCCTCTTGACCTTTGTCTTTCTGGCTCCCCTGCGCTCCAGGACCATATGAGTCTGAGTCCCCAGGGTTTCACCCAAAACTGGGTTTCAGTGGAGCTAGAAGTGGCACAGTTGGGAGGCTCTGTCCCTGCCCACTCGCAAAAGCCAGTGGCACAACCAGCAGTAGGTCCTCTGCGCACAGTGCTGTGCACGCCACCAGACCTACACCCTTTCGCACACTTCTCAGATCTCCGTGCACTTCTTCCTTTTCACAGTCCAACCCTCCCCCCCCATATGAGTTTCAGCTGGACCTGTGGTTTAGTGTCATAGGATAAGGGGTTAAATGCAGCTGGGAGTCTCCGTCCCCCTCCCGCCAGAGAAAGCCAGCCAGGCACTCAGGCACCTGCTCTCTCCACATGCAAGTCTCCTTACCTCAGCTCTTTGCAGCTCCTCTGGGTCTCTGTGAGCCCCTCTCTTTCCTTCTAGTTGTAGAATTTCTACTCAGCCAGTTTTCCGGTGGTTCTGGATGATGTCCGTTCTTTTAGTTGTAGTTTTGAAATTGTTTTGTGAGGCAGCAATGTAAGTATTTACTTATGCTGCCATCTTGGATTCTCCCTCCCATAAAATTATTTTCTTTTTTTTTTTTTTTTTTTAAATATATTTTATTGATTTTTCACAGAGAGGAAGGGAGAGGGATAGAAAGTCAGAAACATCGATGAGAGAGAGACATCGATCAGCCACCTCCTGCACACTCCACATTGGAGATGTGCCAAGCAAGGTACATGCCCCCGACCAGAATCGAACCTGGGACCCTTCAGTCCGCAGGCCGACGC
>PVJN01033194.1:0-11813 GCA_004026805.1 Lasiurus borealis | reverse complement strand
CCATAAAATTATTTTCATTGCTACTTCATAAAAGTAATTTTGCTACTGTTAGAATAGTAATGTAAACATCTGTATTTTCCAATGGTCTTAGGCTCTACAGCAACGGTTCTCAACCTGTGGGTCTTGAGAACTGCTAGTAGGGTCGCCTAAGAGAATCAGAAAACACAAATATTTACATTACGATTCATAACAGTAGCAAAATTACAGTTGTGAAGTAGCAACAAAAATAATTTTATGATTAGGGGTCACCACAACATGAGGAACTGTATTAAAGGGTCACGGCATTAGAAAGGTTGAGAACTCGCTGCATATGATCATTACCTTAACAAAGGAGGAGCAGCTGTTTACTTAAAAAAAAAAAAAGCATGGCAAAAGTCCATCCACTTCTGTACTTCTATGCATGTTGAGGAGCACCACCTATGAGTTGTCACCCTTCACTGACAGGGAATAGAATAGAGATATTAGTTGCACGTGTTGTGTACTGCCTAGGTATTTATCTGGTCTCTGCAACTGAGTTGCTGTATAATCTTGGACCTTAGTTTCCTATTTGGCAAAATAAAAATAGCAGTGTTACCCAAACATTATTGTGAGAATTAAGTGAATCAAAATAGGTAAAGTTTTTAAGATGGTGTCTGGCTCATGGCAATTGCTCAATAAATGTTGGCGATTATTACATCCTTTTATGTAGGTCCTCATAAAATGATAGTGTAGAAGAGGAAAGACTGAAGCTGAGGCACAGGATCGCTCTGGGTGAGCAGAATGTTGTCCTACAATTTGGGGGGTTGGGGAGACTTTTGTCACAATACTCTATTCCTGACTTCCTGTTGTTTCCCTTCAATCCTTCTGGGATGTAAATGTTGGGCAAAATGATGAAGAGGAAGTCTGGCAAGATTTGTGGATAGTGTGCCTTTTGTTTAAATTGAAGGGATGACTATGTATTGCAACTTTTTCTCCAAATAAATTATCTATTTGAAATGTGTTTTTTGTTGTTGGTTTGTTTTCTGCCGTAATTCTGAACTGGCATGCCATAATTAGTATACTTTAAGACATTAAAGAAAGCATATCAGCAACTGTCCTTTGAACAGGCCTGTTAATTTAATACTCCATTTGATAAATAGCACTGGAAAAAGCTGTTCTTAGCAAAGAAGGTTAATTGATGAAAACATTTCCTTGCTAACAATTTGAGGGAAGCAATATGTTCTTAGCACTTTCAAACTATAAAATAGAATTAGCTATTGGTAAACAAAAGTAAATTATTTATTTATAAAGTTTTGCTTTTGATAATGGGACTCTTAAAATTCTTTATCAAAGCAGTTTTAAAAATATAACAACTCTTTTAATAAATATTTGTTGAATGAATAGTGAAAATTGAGTCAATGGTTGACTTTTTGTTTTTATAGAATTATGAGTATGGCAGATTCTAAATGAAATTGTTGACCACTTTATGAATTATTGTCTAATGTGTATCATTTCAGATATCCTAAATGATAGTTTATAGCCTTTTTAAAAATGAGACTGATAATATTGAAGATAATAGCTTAGAATAATTTAATTTCAAGTAAACTTTCATTATGTGGTCAAATTTCTAATTTTTAAGATAGTTGGTTAAAAGATTCTTCTAGATGCTATTTGCCACACTTGTCTTTCTAGATGGGAAAAAGGCCTAATTTCAAAATATTTCAGTCCATTTCAACTGTACAGATTATGTATTTCCACAAAGGAGGTAATAGTCTCCAGTTTTTGGTGAGGGAAATGGGTGTGTAGAGGTAGTTCTGATATATTGCCCCTCTTACACCCATATTCCGGAAGCACCACAGACTTACATTGTCCAGCTTAGTTGTCATTATTATCTCACATGTGCCTAGTCCCACATTCAGTGCTTAGAGTACCATGATACTCTAAACACAGTATTACTAATGATGCAAAACCTACATTACTAACCACATTTTACAAATTGTAAGTGAATGCCTAGAACAGTGGTCGGCAAACTCAGTAGTCAACTGAGCGGCAAATGGCTCGCAAGCCGCAGTTTGCCAGCCACTGGCCTAGAACAAAGTGAATTGCTCAAAGCCATAGTTGGTAAGGATCAGAGACAGAATTTATGAAACTCCAAAACGTTTACATTTTTTGCTACTTCTTTGTGAGCCCAAACCTGGCTCTATCATGGAAAATTGAGAATTGTCTTTAAACTTATCTGTTTCATGGACTTTATGACATCAAATTCAGTGAAAGGATTATCTTATAAAAATTGTTTCTTTAAACATCTATGACTCATTCTCATATAATTTTTGTATAGTAATTAAATTTTCATAGAGCTATTTCATGATGTTTATCATTAAACATTGTGTTTTTCAATTCTTTGGAAGTCAATAGAATTATTTTGATACTTGTTTCCAAATATTAAGAGCTAAGTAACTTAGTATTTTTGCTCATTTAGTTAGAATGCAATCTTGGTATTGATGAACATACACTTCCACTTACCTCCAATAGGGAAATCTCAGCCAAAAGCTAATACTAATGCTACTTCTGGCTCACATTTTAATTATCTTCTCTGATTGTGAAAAACAACACACAAAGCCAAGTTTATATTCTGCTTCTATATGACCCTGAATAAAAATTGAATGGGAGATGATTTTTATAACTCCTTTCACTCTTTTAAAAATATTTTTATTAATTTTAGAGAGGAAGGGAGAGGAAGAGAGAGATAGAAACATCAGTGATGAGAGAGAAGCATTGATCGGCTGCCTCCTGAATGCCCCACTTGGAGGATCAAGCCCACAACTCAGGCTTGTGCCCTGACTAGGAATCAAACCCAGACCTGGTTTATAGGTCGATGCTCAACTACTGAGCCACGCCAGCTCTTTAAATTTTAAAATGTATGGGTTTTTTTTAGCATGTGAATAATTATTTGTTCACTCATTTGTTCATGTAACAAACATTTATTGAGTTCTTCCTATATTCTAAGCATCATTCTAGGGCCATGGTTAGCAAACTGCAGCTCGCAAGCTACATGCGGCTCTTTGGCCCCTTGAGTGTGGCTCTTCCACAAGATACCACGGCCTGGGAGAGTCTGTTTTGAAAAAGTGGCATTTGAAGAAGTTTATGTTTGAAAACTTTGACTCTCAAAAGAAATTTCAATCGTTGTACTGTTGATATTTGGCTCTGTTGTCTAATGAGTTTGCCGACCACTAATTCTAGGGAATATAATGGTCAAGCAGACAGATGAAATGTTTGCACAGTAGATATTCTGTTCTAATGGGGAAAAATAGACAATGAAATTGTGACAACTGCTGATAGAAAAAAGGCATTCTGATAAAGAAGGTTGGGAAGGCACATTATCCTCCTGAGGAGCATGCCCATTCCATTCCCTTCTCCACAGGAATGTATTCCCTAAACTCTAAGAGACCCCGTAAGACTTATAACCAGGGGAACAGTGGCCGTTCATCCTAGGCTCGCCCAACTGAACCTCTCTCCAAGCTCCTCTTTTCTTTGACTTCCCAGTGAGCTAAAGCAGCCCAGGCTACCCTCTCCTATTACTTCTTCTATGCCCTTCCTTGTTTTTCTGTGCTCAATAAATTATTGCTTGCTCTGCTGCAAAATAAATAAATAAATAAATAAATAAATAAATAAATAAATCATTGGGCAAAGGGGCATGGTTATTTTGGACAGAATGGTCATATGAGGTATTTTGGTCGAGGTGACATTTGAACTAAGACCTGAATTATGGGAAGGAAAAAGCCACTTGAAAAGCTGCCAAGACTACTTTCCAAGCAGATACAACAGCCCTAGAGGCAGGAATGACTTTTGGAGGAACCAGGAACAAGGAAGGTTCCACTGAAACAGTTTGTAAGGCTGGAAAAAGGAGTCAGGAGCCAAATCTTAAGGACTTCAAAAAAAATTATAGTTACCATCCATTTCTTCTGAGTACAGCATTATTCATATTATTCTATTTGCCTTAGAATTAATTTTATCTCCCTGGTGCTATTTATTAATTATGCATCACAGAGAGACATAGATTATCATACAATCTTAAGAATTGAAAGTTTCCTTAGAAATTACCTAGTTCAACTCCTTCATTTTAGAGACAAGGTGATTTTAGTCCAGAAAAGTAAAGCGACTTATAGGAGATAACTCAGCAAGCCCAGACAAGCCAGGTTTTGACTTCAGGCTTCAGTATTATAGGGTTCCATGCTCTTTGCAGAAAATCAGTTTTTAAGAAAACATTAAAAAGATTTTTTATGCTGTTTCTGTGGTTCTCCTTTTTTCCATTAGATTGTTAAAAAGTAACAATTTTCCATAATTTAACCAGTATTTAAGTATAGTTAATTGTTTTACTTTGGGATTATATGTGTTTTTTAGTTCATTGGCTAAATTCTAAATAAGAGCAGAATAATGCAAATATTGACTTAGTATTTATCTTTCATTTGACTTGCATTGTACCATCTGCAGCGGTTCTTAACCTGGTGTTCTTACACTTCAAGGGATTCACAAATGGGCTGTAAGGTCCTGTTAATATTAACTCTCTGAAAAGGTGTATAACATTTTACATGTTTGTGAGTATCATCCCAGGTCCCCAAGAAACAGACATAAAACAGGATTAGGCAAAATCAATTTATGGGGAAATGCCTATGGAGGATAAAGGAGAGGGAACAGGAGTAGGTGGAAGGAGATTAGAATCCAGATCTTTCATATGCAGAGAGAGAAAGGAAAGGAAGGATTGGGTTGAATGTCTCAAACTACAGTACAGTTTCCAAAAAGTCTCAGCCAAGCTGTTGGGCTGGGATAGGGGGCGGGGAGAGTCTCCAAACAAAAGTTGCAGTTGGAAGGATCTTGTGTTGGGTAGAAAGGCACTGGCATGTTTTGTTACTGGCTTTGAGCAGCCCCAGGGAAAGTGTGGTTTTGCTGTGAGCACAGCCATAGATACAGGGAAGAGCAGCCATGACTTTCCATCAACTCTGCCCCAGGCAATGGTTGTCTGGAAGGAGATGGGAGCCATGCGCTCATGTGCATTCCTCTGGGGAAAGTGTCTTGGCTTTTGTCATCTTCTCAATGTGTCTTGTTCCTCCAAAAAGTGCAGAACCACCAACTGTTCTGACACCTGAATGGTTAAACTGCAGCCCTTAGAAACCAAAAGATGGACTCAAACTTATTACCGAAAGTCAATAAATAGGAGTTACTCACCAAACCATTGAAAACGGTGGCATTGTTTCTATTATGTTTTCAGGAGTGGCAGAGACATTCATACTTTTCATATTTTATTTACCCCCGGCTGCATGGTTATATGATAAGATGTATATGTACTTATTTTTCCTTAGGAAACACGCTAAAGACTTAGAGCATGGATGATGGAGAAAGAATTCCTGGGTTCAGACTGTGCTTCTGCCACCGAGTCCTCATTTCTAACATGGATGCAATGAACAGAGCCTGCCTCTTCAAACTGTGGAGAGGAGTCAGGGGGGTGTTCTTCACACATGCCTGGCACATGCCATTCCAGTGTGATGACTCGGGCATTGAGCACTGCAGTGAGCCCCACTGGAGCGGGGTTCAGCAATCTAAGAGGTGAACTCAGGGAGTGAATGGATGCATGAGGCTCAGCTGCTGCAAGCTGCAGAAGGATCCTTTGAAGAATGAGCCTTTTTAACACATTTAGAAATTATTTAGTGAAAAAGTGTCTTCGGGTTGGTAATATTTGAAGAGATATTAGATTTTTTTCATTGCGCTTATTTGTATTTTTAAGAAATGATTACGCATTACATTTTTCATTTTATGCTCAATTCTTTTTTTAAACTTTAAAAAAATATATTTTTATTGATTTCAGAGAAGAATGGGGAAAGAGAAAGAGATAGAAACAATGATGAGAGAGAATAATTGATCAGCTGCCTCCTGCACGACCCCCACTGGGGATCGAGCCCACAACTCCAGCATGTGTCCTTGTCCGGAATCGAACTCTGGGCACTTCAGTCCACAGGCTGACACTCTTATCACTGAGCCAAACTGGCTATGGCTATCCCCAATTCTTCAATACATCCAGTTTTTAAAGCAAGTTAAAGCTACCAAAGTAATTTTGCATCATGGTGTATTATTCTATGTCTAATGTTATTACTGCTATTATTGCACAAATGTTTTAGAAATGTTCAGTCTTTTATCTAAAGAGCTTGACCTTTCTTTTTTCTTCATTGATTTAGATATTACATATGTGTCTTTATTCCCCCATTGCCCCCCACCCTCCCACTCATGCCCTCACCCCCTGGTGACTGTGTCCATTGGTTATGCTTATATGCATGCATACAAGTCCTTTGATTGATATCTCCCCCTTGCCTTTCCCCTTCCCCCCGTCCTTCCCTCTGAGGTTTGACTGTCTGATTGATTCTTCTCTATCTCTGAATCTGGTTTTGTCCTCAGTTTATGTTGTTCATTATATTCCACAAATGAGTGAGATCATGTGATACTTATCTTTCTCTGATTGGCTTATTTCACTTAGCATAATGCTCTCTAGTTCCATCCATGCTATTGCAAATGGTAAGAATTCCTTCTTTTTTTACTGCAGCATAGTATTCCATTGTGCAGATGTACTACAGTTTTTTAATCCATTTATCTGCTGATGGGCACTTAGGCTGTTTCCAAATCTTAGCTATGGTAAATTGTGCAGCTATGAACATAAGGGTGCATATATCCTTTCTGTTTTGTGTTTCTAGTTTCTTAGGATATATTCCTAGAAGTAGGATTACTGGATCAAATGGGAGTTCCATTTTTAGTTTTATGAGGAAACTCCATACTGCTCTCCACAGTGGCTGCACCAGTCTGCGTTCCCACCAGCAGTGCATGAGGGTTCCTTTTTCTCCTTATCCTCACCAGCACTTGTAGTTTGTTGATTTGTAGATTATTGCCATTCTGACAGGTGTGAGATTGTACCGCATTGCAGCTTGATCTTTATTGATGAATTACTTTCTGTTCGGGTGACACTGCCTTTCCTTCTTTAAAATCTTCCTTGATGTCTCACAGCCTATTTTTTCCATTATCCTTTAATTCTCTATCTCTTTAGTATCTCTCTTTTTTTTTCACTATTCCTGGTCTAAACATTTTTAAGCCAAATCTAATAAAAGGTTAAGTAAACTCTTGAAAGGTTAAGTTCACAAATTATATGGTCCAGTGGTTGACAAACTATAGCCCTAGGGCCAATTCTGTCCAGCAGCTTGTTTGTATAAATAAAGTTTTATTGGAACCATGCTTTTTAGATTACATAATGTCTATGCTTTCATGCTACACAGTGGAATTCAGTAATTACAAAAGAGACTGTATTGTCCACAAAGCTTAAAATATTTATTATCTGACCTCTTACAGAATAAGTTTGCCAAAATTTAGTTTACCCAAAATTTTCAAAAGCATAAGAAAAAAATTTTAAATATCTAAAAATAGGATAGCTTCTCCCCTCCTCCTTTCCTATCCCCGGGTGGTAGGTACCTTTATTTTAATTTTATAGGCAAATAAGCCAAGTTTGTGAGAAATTTAATATGTTGCTCAAGGACCATTGTGATTAAATGGTAAAGCTAAGATTCAAACTCATATCTGTTTGGCACTGGCACCCAACCTCATTACCAGAATAGCTTCTTGAGGATAGGAATTGTGCCTTACTCATTGCTTTATCTTTAGCAGCTAGCCTACAGCCACACTTGCAGTAGATACTAAACAAATATTTGTCAAATTGAATTGATTACATTAATTTGAAAAATTAAATGCTTAAAATTAGAAAGAAATGTCCTCTTAGTATGTTTTTATTAAAGTTGGCACTGTGGAGTAAACTAGCTGGGCAAGCCCATTAGAGTGGTCATTATAAATAATCTCCCTGGGGTGGTTTAGAACATTAGAAAAGCATCATTTTGGTGAAAAAACTGTTAGTTTAATGTGTTTGAAAGATAATACTTGCCCCCCTGCTGTTTCTTTTAATGTTTTGTTTTTTATGCTAAAATTCCTTTAATAATTTCTTAATACTTTAGACATGATACTTCATCAAATTCCTAGACTTACATGTTTGGTGATCTCCAGATATTTTCAATAAGTGTATTCTAGTACCTGGTTTGGAAAAATTAGGTTAAAAAAACAACTCTTTGTATCTAGTTATATATGAATTTTGAAATTAACTAGTTCCTATTATATTGCTACAAAGGTAAAAATATTTTCAACTGTTTTTATTTATTAATCATTTGTATTCAAAATTTTACAAGGAAAGGAATCTAGCTTTAAATAAGTGATACTTTTAAAATAGTAGGCCATAGGTTTCTGGCTTTCCTTCTGTTTGTCCATTTGTCTTCATGTGATAAACAAGGACATCAATTAATTACAACTTTGGAAATTTTCCATAAAATGCTTCCTATTGATAAGAATCATCTGAGACACTTCTTTAAGAATATTGCAGAGTGAAAAGATGAATAGGGGGAGCACAGATGATTTAGGGGTCAATGAATCTACTCTGTTCAATACTACAATGGTGGATACATGTCATTAACATTTGTCAAAATCCATGGACTGTTCAAGACCAAGAGTACACTGTAATGTAAACTGTAGACCTTGGATGATAATGATGTATCAATATAGGTTCATCAATTGTAAAGAATGTACCACTCCGGTGGGGAATCTTGATAATGGGGGAGGCTTGTTTGTTTGCATGTGTGGGAGTAAGGGGTATATGGGAAATCTCTATCTTCCTCTTAATTTTTCTCTGAACATACATTGCTCTTAAAAAAATAAAATCTTGAAACAAAAAAGCAATGAAAACTTCCTTGGCCTCCCTCCCCTCTAAATTTTGTTAGGGCCTAGGACTCATTATTGTTTAAGTATAAAGCACTGAAAGTAATTCACGTCATCAGAGTTTAGGAAATGCTACTTTAAAAAATATCTTCACATTTTTTCAGTTGTGTATGAAGTGATTTGAATGGGGCTTTAAAAATTTACCTGGTCCTCTCATATACTCCCATTAATGATGAGACCATTTTAATATTTCCACATAGAAGTTAATAATTGTATTTAAAATAGGCTAAATATTAGACAGTTTTATTTATTACTTAGAGTGCAGTTTTTTTAAAATATATTTCCATCACTGATACTCATTCAATATTTTAAGCTTATTTAGGTCACAGTTTCCCTCTGAGAAATTGATGAAATATGTGTAATCTCTCCCCAGGAAAATGAACACACAAAAAATTTGCATATCATTACATTTTTTTTTACTAACCCTGACATATAATAATGGAACCCAACCATGGACCATTTTAAGATAAATTTTCAATTGGAGTCTAGTTTATTTTTAATTTTTTTTATACCTAAGTGTCTTTACCTCTAATGTATTTTTTTCTCAGATGCCCTCCCGCCCAAAATTTAGTAACTGCCATTTTCCTGACTGCATGTATCTCTCTTTCCAGTTAAATGGGACATATATTGTCATTGTACTTGTTTTGCTTAATATGCCCTTGTATTTTAAAAAATCTCATGTACTGCTATGGGTTTGGGGGTGTTATTTATGGGAAGAGCAAGAAGTTGACAGTTTGCGGAATAGAGAAACAGATATCTTAGACCAGATGATTTCTGTTAGAAATGAGATGGGAGAATAATGCCTAGGGAAGGAACTGAGGTGACCAGAGGCCAGCAATGCCAAACGTAGGGCAAACTGGAGTCACGGGAGAATTCAGAGGAAGCTGGAAGCATAGCCCTTTATTCCTCCCTAGTTTTAGAGATGGAAATTCAGTGAGGATGCAAACAGCTTGGGTGGCAGATGGCTTCGGGGGGAAAAAAAAAACCTGTTTCAACCCAAATTTGAGCATTGTACCAAACACTCAGGCAGAAAGAATTTTGTTTTCTTCAAGGTCTTAGGGATCAGGTCAGGGTGGGAGAGTGAGAGAGAAATATTGAGTGGAGATGAGATAGGAGTAAAGAGAAAGAGAGAAGTGAAACAGAAAAATAGAGAAAAAGACTTGTATTAATCTAGACAAAACAGGCCTCACAGAATATACTGGCAATGTAATGTACCTACTAGGATATAATCTCATGTGTGGTACTTTAAAATGACTTCCTGGAAGTGTATAGTATATAGTGTTTTAGGCCTCATAGCAAGGGGAAGAGAATCAGAGAATACAAAGTGGCTGGTCTCTTACCTGTATGTCCAAGTATGACCCACTAGCCCATAGGACACTTTTGTATGAATGACAAACAGGCAGATGCAGCCCCACACCAGGGCACATAGGTCGGAAACCAGGGCACAGTTGAGATTTCAGCCTCTGTTTCTCTCTCTATTGCCAGACCAACTTGTGTAGTGAACTCTCTGCCCAACCCTGTATGTCAGCCCTGTTACAATTGAATTTCTGCTTAGACTTTAGGCAGTAGAACAGATAAGGAGAGCCTTTAGGTCTCTCAAGACTTTTCAGATCTCTTATAAGCCAGCGCGTCTACAATATTTTGTTTTTAAACTACCTGAGTAAATGTGAACTGGATTAGCAAGGTGGCAGAACAGGCTGGTGTGAGGGTGGTGCACATGAGGGCTCAAGAGGGAAGAAAGTGATGGTGCAGCGGGCAGCCACGTCATAGAACCACCCTGGCAATCAATCAGGAGGCAGATGTTCCAGCCAGATTGCTTTCACATATATAAACCAGTTATCACTTTTATGTTTTCAAAAATAACCATAACAATAATTTCACAAGTCACCATATTTCTCTATACATGTATACACACTTAAACAGCTGATAGCTCAATTTTGAAAATAAAATGTACTTTACTAAACACTGACTTTATAATTATTTAAAGTGTGTGTATATGCTTTTTGGAACACCCTATATATTCAGGCACACTCGCAAGGTTCATATATGTTTCACATGTACATATATTTATGAATCCTAGCCATTCTTCTATACAATATCCAACAAACTATCTGACACTTACAATTCTTATAAATTATTCCTATTATGTCTACTGTAACAGAATATGAAATATGTAAATATGGAAGTCATTAACTTGTTTGGGGAATTTGAAAATCATGATTCAATCTTAATGAACTGTTTTTAATGTTTAGTGATAATTAAATATCTAATACATTTTGTTCATGTAAATAAGTTGAAAATATTTGCACATATTTTCATGTTTTCTTTAGCTTTGTTTTCCGTTTCTACCTACTTTTCAAATTTTGTGTAACTGAGTAATAAGATCTTGTGGGTTATATAGGAGTTGTGTCTTTATTTGTATCTGTGTATTATTTAAGGCTGGCTCATTTTCTTCACTTAAACTATGAAGTACCATCTATCATGACTAATAAAGTTCATAGTTGATTTTTAATTGAATTTATAGGGTGAAATTGGATAATAAAATTATATAGGTTTCAGGGGTACATTGTATGATGAATTCACCACTCTAAAGCAAGTTTTTTTCCATCACCATTTATCCCTCCCATCCCTCTTCTACCTCTTCCCGCTCCTTCCCCCTGGTAATCACCATGCTGTTGTCTGTGTCTATGAGGTTTTATTTTATATTTTTTTGCTTAATCCCTTCACCATTTTCACTCAGTCCTACAACCCCCACCCCTCTGTTCTTTTCTGAGCCTGATTCTATTTTATTTGTTAGTTTATTTTGTTTATTAGATTTTATGTATGAGTGAAATCATGTGGTACTTATCTTTCTCTGACTGGCTTATTTCATTTACCATTATGCTCTCCAGGTCCATCCATGCTGTCTCAAAGGGTAAGATTTTCTATTCTTTATGACAGAGGAGTATTTCATTGTGTCTGTGCACCACAGCTTTTTTTTTTTTTTTTAAATCATATATTCAGGGACA
>PVJN01033193.1:7619-23706 GCA_004026805.1 Lasiurus borealis | reverse complement strand
GCACACAAAGGCTCTTTTATCTGGTTCAAAAACATGCTTTAAACGCTTTAAAAAGTCTTTGCAATGGTTTCCCATGTTCTACTCTCTTTCAGATGATAATATTTTTAATTATAACAATCATTAGAGCATAATACCTTCAATTTAAGCAATCGGCTCCATTCAGAATATTCAAATGGGAGGAAGGTGACTGTGGGCTCCCGAAGGCTTTCTCCACACTGGTTTCAGGAATAGGCCTTGGGCCCAGCAGGTGCCGGCTGCAGCCTGGAAGTGCAAGGCTGTTCTTGAGAGGGCTACGGGAGAAGGCCTTGAGCAGAAGTGTGGGGCCTCGCAGGAGTAGGCTTAGAGGGACCCACCATGGACTTTCCAGCACAGGAATCCCCAGGGCTCCCAGGAGAATCTCTGCAGAGACCGATATTCCTAACGGCTCCTGACCCAGGTGGCTCCACGCTTTCAGTCCCCTCCTGCACAGCACCAGGTTTATCTTGCACAAATCCCTGCACAGCCCTGGCTATAGGTCAGGTTGGTTGGAGCATCGTTCCATATACCAAAAGATTGCAGGTTTGATTCCAAGTCAGGCCACATACCTAGGTTTCAGGTTTGATCCCCAGTCAGTTCATAGAGGAAGCAACCAATCAGTGTTTCTCAATCACATCGATGTTCTCTCTCTCTCTCGCCTCACCCCCTTCCTCTCTCTCTAAAAAAGTAAATAGAAACATATCCTTGGATAAGGATATTTTTAAAGCTCTGCACACACTACTTGTACTGCCGCAGTCTGGACATTCTTCATATACAGGAGATATAACCACCACCAATCAGGCACCCATCTGGTGCCAAGCACTATGCTGGCAAAGCAGCCCAGGTTAGCTCTAAAACTTCTACATTCCAGGATACTCACCAGTCCCAGGCAAACCAGGATGGTGGGTCACCCAACATGCTATGCACTGGACATAGAGCGATGAGTGAGACTTGATCCCTGACCAGATGCAGACTTGGTCTAGAGCAGGGGTGGGGAACCCTTTTTCTGTCCAGGCCCATTTGGGTATTTATAACATCATTTGCAGGCCATATAAAATTGTCCACCCTGCCTCTACTTCTTGACAAGACAGTTGACTGTTTCCCTGCTCATGAGAAGTGCCACCACAAACACCTCCAGCCCCACTCTTCCGCAGACCCCTGCCTCTAAGCCTCTCCATCCCTGTGGGACTATCGAGCCTACACAGGGGGAAAGAATGAGAAGTTTGGTGGATAGAATGAGAAGTCTGGACTTGGTCCCAAGGGTGTCATCTAAACCCGGGTTCATGGAACCTCGTGAGGATCTCATGTAAGTGTGAGTTTTCCCCAAGGCCAGATCTCTGCCGGGACTTCCAGGACTTTAAAGGATCACCATCCTGACAGTCATTGAGTCCAGCTCAAGGCCTACCTCCTCCAGGAAGCACTCCCAGACTTCCACTTTCTTACAGCTGATGCGTTCACTTCCTCTCACCTCTTCAACTAGTCTATCGGTACATTTTTATTTTCTATAAAAAGTGTGTTGTACATTTCCAGCTCTCCACCCACTCTAGTCACTGTCTCAGACGCTGGCTTTTCCCTCGGCTTGATAAAATCATGCACCAAAGGAAATCTCCCCACCAAAGAGCCCACCTTAGGGCAAACCTGGATGCTTCCTCGATCCCCATCTCCTCCTGCTTTAAGTGCATGGCCCCCACCAAGTCATGCATTGTAGCCTTTTCCTTTTTAATACAAAGGGGCCCATCCTTCCATGCTGCAGAGAGAGACATTCCCCTCTAAGGGGCAGGGGTCCTGGGACTCATAAACCACAGGTCAATGCTAATCAATGTGCTTCCTTCCCTGCGGCGGTAATCTTTCAAATAAGCCATGGCCGGGCTACAGTTCCCTCAGAGATAAATGCTCATGGCCCTGCCTAATGCATTCGCTGACTGTCCTATCTCAGGCAATACTTGCACACACACACACACAGCTCAGCACTGGCTGTTCTCACATCCCACTTGCCACTCTGGGACCTGCACCACCTTCAGTGTGACATGTCCTGGATCTCCCCTCACTGAAGAATTATTTTTTTCTAGCACTGGCAGGGTTTGAAAGGATTGATTCCAATTTTGAAAGAAGTTCTACTATGGATAAAGTGCTATCACACAGCATTGCATGCTACAGAGAAATTGTTCACGAAAAGGAAAGGTCAATCGATGTGGCAAATTTCATTGTTGTGTTATTTTAAGAAATTGCACAGCTACCCCAGTCTTCAATCGCCACCACCCTGATCAGTCAGGAGCCATCAACATGGAGGCAAGATCCTCCACCAACAAAAAGATTTTGACTCAGTGAAGACTCAGAGGATGGTTAGCATTTGTTAGCAATAAAGAATTCTGGCCGAGCCAAGACCGGTTTGGCTCAGTGGATAGAGCGTCAGCCTGCGGACTGAAAGGTCCCAGGTTCGATTCCGGTTGGGGGCATGTACCTTGCTTGTGGGCACAACTCCAGTAGGGGGCATGCAGGAGGCAGCTGATCGATGTCTCTCTCTCTCTCATCAATGTTTCTGATTCTGTATCCCTCTCCCTTCCTCTCTGTAAAAAATCAATAAGATATATTTTTTTAAAAGAATTCTGAATTAAGGCATATCCATTGGTTTTTAGACATAATGCTATTGCACACTCAATAGACAGCATAGTGTACACATAACTTTTACATGCACTGGGAAACCAAAACATTTAGGTGACATGCATGCTTTATTACAATATTCATTTTATTGCGGTGGTCTAGAACAGAACCAGCAAATCTCTGAAGTATGCCTGTATGTTTCTTAAAGACAGCCATTTATTTAAGTGTGTGTTTACTGATTGTAGAGACAGAGGAAGAGATAGGGAGAGAAACATGGATCAGCTGCCTCCTGCATGCTCCCTACTTGGAATCCAGCCCAAAACCCGGGCACATGCCCTGACCAGGAATCAAACCAGCTACCTCTCAGTGCATGGGGAGAGGCTCAACCAGTTGACCCACACTGGCCAGGGCAAGACAGCCTTTAAAGGGTACTGTTAGAAAACGTCTGATATGTATTTGTATCTTCATGGAAAATTTCAAGAAGCTACTGTAAAATTGAGAAGTACATTGATAAGGCAGTGTTAAAAATAACCAGGAGGAAAGTTTAATGAATGATAGAGGGACATCAAAAAATAGCATTTACATTGTTCCTGATAGTCAAAGGGAAAAAATTTAAAAGAAAAATACTACACAATAATGTAAGAGAGCAGTAGATAGGTAGGTGATTTCCACAAGTAACACAATGAAGCTGTCCCTTTGTTTTAAGAAAGCCCTTTCCCATGCTCATCTCCAAGTATTTCCCACTGTTTTTGTTGCTCACTGCTTCTGTATCACTCCCCTTGGTTTTGTCTAACTCTTTTATCTCTCTTTGCCCTGTTGCTGACCTCAGCTCTAAATTGGCTAACGTGCCTCGGAGACTGAAGGATCATTTGTGGAAAGAAAGATCGGTTCTTGTCCTTCCCTGTTTAAAACCCTGGCATGGTCCTGGCTGGTTCGGCTCCGTGGATAGAGTGTCAGCCGCTCCCTGTCCTGCTGGCCGAGGCGTGGCTCCCGACCGCACCCAGCATCTGCATGGCCATCTGTACTGCGTGTAAATCCCCGCACTTAATATTCTCCATAATCTACCGCAACCATTTTTCTTCATGAATGTTCGGTTTCAGGGAACGTGGTGTGTTCCGGAGACACATTTACATTTCATTATCTCTAAAAGCTTAACTACCGTAACTAATGCCAGATTAATAAGCAGTCCCGTCGAACAACTCCTTTAAATGGCACCACTTACCGTCTCGCTGGCGGTGGAACGGGCCCTTTCAAACACAGCGACGGCTGCGAAGGGGTCAGTCGAGTGAAGCAGGTCTAGGTGTCTGCATCTCCCCCGAGAGACTCTGCACCATGTTTTTCCAGAGCAATTACGCCTCAGCCAATACAGTCCATCTCCCAGGCCCCGCTAAGCCTGGGCCTGGAGGAAGGTCTGGGTTAAAGTCTCGGTGGGCCTCCTGGTTTTCCCTATCCCCACGGCCCCCGGACAGGGCCCTCAGAGCAGGATGCCTTAGTACTCCAAGGCTGGGAGAACCAAGTGACAGGCCCGGCTCACATTTGCTGTTAGACGCCTCGTGTCCAACCTTAAAGGTTTGATGTTAAGTTTAGAGACATCAAAGCCAGGCTCTGGCTGGAGGCCCGGGGGCCACCTCCCTAAAGATAGCCCTTGTGACATGCCAACGAGGCAGCTGCAGGAGCCAGGCCCCCTCCGGGCCTGAAGCAGCATGCAGAGCCCCCCGGAAGTAGGTGCTGTGTAAATCCCAGGTGTTGCTCTTTGGGGATGTGCTTATTATTATTATTCTATTTTTACAGCACACGTTGGAGCACAATTTCCCAGTTCAAATGTCAATTAGAGGGCAGGTTCCAGAAATCACCTCCTCTAAACCTGCATCTCACCTGACTCCTTCCTCCAGCTCCCCCCGCATTTCAGCTCGTGCAGCTGACTGGGGTTGGGCCACCGTGATGTCTCTGCAATGTCGTGTGCAATGTACATGGAAAGCCCTTTTCCCTCAGGGTCCGCTCCTCTCTGAAAACTTGCTTATGAAGTGAGTGATGGGCCGGCTTCGCCAAGAAAACTGGACTGCCCTTGACCTTGTCCTCTGATCGCCTCTGCCCGTCTCTGCACCACCTCCTAGACCCTTGCTGACCCTGCACAACTGCTCTGGGCCTGACCATGGGCTTCAGCACCGCAGGCCCAGGCCCAGCCTTTGAAGAGTGGGCCAGCCCCTGGCTTGAGGGCTGAGAGCCAGGAAGAGGCCGGCTTAAGGAAGCCCATCCTTTTTTTTCCTTTCTGTGCCCCAGGGTCCCAGGTCCCCAAAGCTCTGCCCCTCTGACTGTTATCCCCTCTGACCATGTAGATGCCCAGAAGCTAAGCACCTGTGCCTTCCAGTCTCCTTCCCAGGAAGTCCCCGGCTCTCCCTGGGCCCTAGAGAACAGCACTGGTGCCATCCTGGGCAAAGGATGCCATTCCTCAGTGGCACCTACATCTGCAGGCTCTGGGGGCACTTTCCCTCCCCCTGGCCAGAGAGGTTAAGCAAGGCAAACCAGAGAACCTGTGGGATCCATGACATGACAGCTCCACCTCTGCAACAGGAATTGTCCTGTGTCCCTGTGTACAGCTTAGAAACCAGCCTCAACTCCTCTGGAAATCACTAACCTCCCCCTTCCAAGTATCCTGCCGAAAGCTTCCACTTCCCAGGAAAGGCTGAGTCCTGGAGACTCTATGGGGAGTGAGAATTCACCCTCATGCAAGGTGACTGACAACGTGAGCCTGCTGAAGGTCACAGGGGAGGGAGGGAGGGTGCAGCCAGAGAAAATAGAGGTCTCATCCCTGCCCGGCACGGTGACCCTGGAAGAGCTCACGAGGGCAGGAGCCAGTCCTGCCGGTTACAACACCCCTGCAGTCCTCAGCCAGGAATAGGGAGGTTAATAAAACACAGGACGAGGGTCTCCCAGGGGACGGCTCTTGGCTGCCTCTGAAGATTACAAAAGCAGTGTTTCTGATGCCTCAAAGGCTGCCTGCCACGGCTCCCCGTGAATTATTACACTGCAGGTTTTCAGGACATTCTGTCTGCAGTGCCTTGGGAATTAGAGTAATTGTATTTTATCTGTTTGCCAAGAGTTTTCAGTAAACTCCTTTAATGTACTCTAAAACTCACAGCCCCGAGTAGCAATGCCTGCCTTCTAGCTTATGCACCATGCACTGAATAAACACAGGGTGATATATGGGGCTGGAGAGGACACTATTCGTGGATTTACACCCTTTACCAAAACACACATTCATCTTAATGACGCTACTTACCACATAGCCAAACAAAAGGAGCCCCGTGAAGGTCACAGTCACAAACTTTCCTCCCAGAGGGTCCCCTCAGCTTGCAAAAGCCCCCCATGGTAGCCCTGTACCAAAGGTTCCCCAACAAGCAGTCAGGTTTCCTACCCCATCCTTAGGAACCAGAAACCTAGGGCAGAAAGACCTTCAGGCCTCTTCTCTTTCCCCTACAACAGGGCCGAGGCAGCTGTGGGCACTGAATGCCACCCACATAGACCCCGACAATGGGATACCCCCAACTCACCTTCAATGCCTCCTTCAGCCAGGACAGGGGGAGCAGAAACAGGAGGAAAAGGAAGAAGAAGGTGAGTCAGAGGATCCTGATAAAGGAGGAAGAGAGATTCAGAAGATGGTGACCAGCAGGAAGGTAGGGAGGGAGAGAGTGTGAGAGAGTGAGGGAACCATAGAGGAGAGTGCATGTGTGTGTGGTGCGTGTGTGTGTGAGCTAGGGACAGTGAGAGTCTGCAGGTCCTCCAAAGGGCTGCCAAACCGGGCAGTCTTAGGTGGCGGAGCCCGGCGCACAAAGCGGACATTTCTGGACTGCCAGAGACCACGCCATCTTGAGAAACAGAGCTACTTGAGACTAGCATCTGGGCTTCAGCACCACCCAGTCATGTCTCAGATGCAAACCAGGACTTCTGTAGCCACTGCGGACAGAGAACTGTAACCACAGCTTCAGACCAACGGACAAGAATCAAGACATCCCGGCCACAGATTTCTGTGAGTCAAAGAGCCTATCCCCCACCCCACAGGATGGAGGATAGTGCGATAGTAACTGATAGACCCACCTCTGGCTCAGGCCACAGCGCCCCTACGAGAATTTGAGCTTGGGAGCGCCCGCACGGACCACAGCGCTGCTATGGGAATTTGAGTCTGCACATGCACAGAGACTGAAATCTGCTCCCTGAAATGCAATTGGGCGACCAAACCAAAAGCCCATGCAGGGCAGCAGTGCCACCTGACTTCAATTCTGGGCAAGCCCACACAGAAGTCTGTTTTCCACAGCGCACACGCAAGTCTGTACTAAGCAGTGCAGGCACACCACAGTGCTACTGTGCAACCCAGTCCCCCATGGTGAGCGAGATCCAGATTCTCCAGGCAAGAGGTAGCACTGAGCACCACTGATTTGATTCTTTCTTACCTTGTGTGACTGGGATCCCTGACTCAAAGCACATTCACACTAAGAGCCAGTGACTTCAATTCTTGGTGCATACACACACAGAGGCCCTGATTCTCAGAGAGAAACCACATGAGGTAACAGAGACTCTGATACTCGATTCTTGGTGCAGACACAGAGAAACTCTGACTCCTGGCATGCGTTAGGGGACTCATTTCAGTACACACCAACAGCCCGGTGCAGGCGGGGTCTCTGATTCTAGGTGCACACATGAGACCAAACGGATGCTGGTAACACTGACTCTGGGTGAGCCTGGTTCCCACCAATGATGGCAGCCACACGTCCTAGTGTCGGAGCACTTCAGTGACACTCAAAGCTCCCACAGCACACAGCCCAGGTCCATGCAACTCAAAGTTTGAACCTTCTGGTGAGAGTCAGAATGGGGAGATGACACAATTCCCAGAGGAAAGAAAATGAGGAGTAGCCAAGAAAGGAAATTAGAGAAATTAAAGCATGCAACATGACCGAAAAAGAACTCAGAGTAATAGTCATGGAATTTATACATCAGATGGATGAGAAAATCAACAACCTATGCAAGAATCAGGAAGAAATTAAAAGTGATATAGCGAAAGAGAAACCAAGATGGTGGCATAGAGGGACACCTAAACTGCTGTCTCACACAAAAATTTCAAAATTAACTAAAAGACAGAACAAACACCATCCAGAACCACAGGAAAGATGGCTGAGTGAAAATTCTACAACTAGAAATAAAGATAGGGGCTCACAAAGACTCAGGAGATCTGTAAAAAGCTGAGGTATGAAGACATGCGTGAGAAGAGGACAGGCAGCTGGCTTCCTCTAGTGGGAGGGAGATGGAAAATCCCAATTGCAATGACACCACTTATGACTGTACTGAACTCCAGTTCCAGGCAAGACTCATACAGGGGAGTATGGACTGTTGTGAAAAGGAAGGAGTGCAGGGAAACGTAGGGGAGCTGCAAAAGACAGAAGTCTGGGGGCAAACGAAAGTGCGCACATAGTACGCTAACTGCTGATTGTGCCACTGGCTTTCTCTAGCAGGAGGAAAACAGAACGTCCTAACAGCACTTAAGTCCAGGTCCAACTGCACTGAACCCCAGTTTAGGGTGAGACCCTGGGAACCCAGACTCACACAGAAAACTCAGAGGAGCTGGAAAGACAGAGATCTGGAGGCCCACAAGCGTGCACACAGAGAGGGCTGCAGCGATTACCCAGAGGCACTGAGACCCAGGGGCTGCCATGTAGCCAAGGCTCTCTGCTCAGCCCTGAGACACACCACATCCAAGCCCAGCACAGAAGCTGTTGCAATCTTGCAAGTCTTAAGTATGAGTCCAGCACAGAAGTTCTCCTGATGCAGACACAGCCAATCCTCACAACCAATTGGCTTGGAGGTCAATTCCCCCCAGCAATACCAACAACAATCAAGAGTTAACTACAACAAGACTGTACACACAATCCACAAAGGGGTGCACCAAGAGTGTCCACCTCAGGTAACTGGGGAGGCAGAGCTACTAGGCCCTATAGGACACCTAGCACACCTAGCACACAAAGCTACTCTACCAACTCAGGGAAGCAGTGAATATGCAGAGACAAAAGAACAGAACACAAAAAAAAGAAATGGAAGAAAACAAACAACTGGATATAGAGTTCACGGTTATAAGGTTTTTTTAAGAATTTCCTAGAAAAAAAAATGGATAAATTTAGCAAGACCCAAGAGAAGGTGAAAAAGGACCAACTAGAAATTAAACATACACTGACTGAAATAAAAAAAATATTATATAGAGTTCTAACAGCAAAGTAGAGAAAGGCAAGAATCTAGTCAAAAATTTGAAATATAAAGAAGCAGAAAACACTCAACTGGAAAAGCAAGAAGAGAAAAGAATCCAAAAATGTGAAGATAAGGTAAGGAGCCTCTGGGACAGCTTCAAGCATACCAACATCAGAATTGTGGGGGTGCCAGAAGAAGAGAGAGAGCAAGATACTTAAAACCTATTTAAAGAAATAATGACTGAAAACTTCCCACATCTGGTAAAAGAAATATATTTACAAGTCCAGGAAGCACAGAGAACCCCATATAAAAGGAATCCAAAGAGGACCACACCAAGACACATCATAATTAAAATACCAAGAGCAAAAGACAAAGAGAGAATATTAAAAGCAGCAAGAGAAAAACAGTTCATTACCTACAAGGGAGCACCCATACAACTGTCAGCTGATTTCCAAACAGAAACTATGCAGGCCAGATGGGAGTGGCAAGAAATATTCAATGTGATGAATAGCAAGAAGCTACAACCAAGAATAATCTATCCAGCAAAGCTATCATTCAGAATTGAAGGGCAGATAAAGAGCTTCACAGAGAAGAAAAAGCTAAAGGAGTTCATCAACTCCAAACCAGTATTATATGAAATGCTGAAGGTACTCTTTTAGAAGAGGAAGAAGAAAAAGGTAAAAGAAAAAATTATGAACAACAAATACATATCTATCAACAAGGAATCTAAAAATTAAGTGAATTAAAAATTTGATCAACAGAATAAACTGGTGAATATACTAGAATCAGGAGCACAGAAAGGGAGTGGACTGATAATTCTCAGGGGGAAAGGGGTAAGGGGTGTACATGGAGCAACTGGACAAAAATCATACACCTATGGATGAGGTCAATGAGAGGGAGCTAAGGGCAGAGGGAAGGGTGGGAGTTGGGTAAAGGGGTGCTATGGAGGGGAAAAAAGAGAAACAAATGTAATAATCTGAATAATAAAGATTTAATTTTTTTAGAAAAGTGAAGGAATGGAAAAAATATCTTTCAGGCAAATGGAAATGAAAGAAAAGCTGGGCTGGCAATACTTATATCTGACAAAATAGATCTCAAAGTGAAGTCCATAACAAGAGATAAGAAAGGGCTCTTCATAATACTAAAGAGATTGATACAACAGATATAATCCTGATAAGCATATATGCACCCATCACAGGAGCACCCAAATACATAACAAAACTCTTGGAAGATATCAAGGCAGAGATTGACAACAATGCAATCATAGTAGGGGACTTTAATACACCTCTGATATCACTGGACAAATCCTTTAGGCAAAAAATCAGCAAAGAATATAAGCATAACCAATGAACACAAGACACTGGGGGGGGTTAGGGTATGCCTGGGAATGGGGAGGGTTGCAATGGAAAGATATGTATATATGTAATACATTAATAAAAAAAATTTTAATTAACAAAAAAAATTTTTTAATCAACAATAATGTATGTAATACATTAATAAAAAATTTTTAAAAAATCAGACACAGACTCAATAGATCAGATGGACTTAACTGAGGGAGCTTTGGGACAACATGAAATGAAGTAACCTATATATAATAGATCATTATATTCCAAAGCCACAGAATATATGTGCTTCTCAAGTGCACATGGGACATTTCCAAAAATAGACCACATATTGGGTCACAAAGTCTCCACAAATTTAAGAAGATTGAAATCATACCAAGCATCTTCTCAGACCACAATGCCATAAAATTAGAAATAAACTACAATAAAAACAATCCAAAAAACTCAAACACTTGGAAGCTGAATAGCATGTTATTAAATAATGACTGGGTTACCAATGAGATCAAAGAAGAAATTAAAAGCATTCTGGAAACTAAGACAACAAAAACACAACAATCCAAAATCTATGGGACACAATGAAAGCAATCCTGAGAGGGAAGTTTATAGCTCTACAGGTCTACCTGAAAAAGCAAGAAAAAAATGGTAGTAAATCATCTAACTCTACAACTCAAAGAATTAGAAAGAGAGCAACAAGAAAAGCTCAGAGTGAGCAGAAGGAAGGAGATAATAAAGATCAGACCAGAAATAAATGACATAGAGACAAAAAAAAACAATACAAAAGATCAATGAAACCAAGAGCTGGTTCTTTGAAAGGATAAACAAGATTAATGAACCTCTAGTCAGGCTCACCAAGAAACAAAGAGAGAGGACTCAAATAAACAAAATCAGAAATGAGAGAGGAGAAATAACAACAGACCCCACAGAAATACAAAGATTGTTCAAAAATACTATGAACAACTCTACTCCAACAAACTAGACAACCTGGAGAAAATGGACATATTCCTAGAAAATACAACCTTCCAAAACTCAATCAGGAAGATTCTAAAAATCTCAATATGCCGATAGCTATGGATGAAATTGAAATAGTCATCAAAAACAAAAGCCCAGGGCGAGATGGCTTCACAGGGGAGTTATACCAAACATTCAAGGAAGAACTAAAACCTGTCCTCCTCAAACTATTCCAAAAAGTTCAAGAAGAAGGAACACTTCCAAGCTCATTCTATGAAGCCAGCATCACCCTAATACCAAAACCAGATAAAGACAACATAATGAAAGAGAATTATAGGCCAATATCCCTCATGAACAAAGATGCCAAAATCCTCAACAAAATTCTAGCAAATCAGATCCAGAAGTACATCAGAAAGATCATACACCATGACCAAGTAGGATTTATCCTGGTGATGCAAGGATGATACAATATCCACAAATCAATAAATGTGATACATCACATAAACAAATTGAGAGGCTAAAATCACATATTCATTTCAATTGATGCAGAAAAAGCATTTGACAAAATCCAATACCCCTTCTTGATAAAAAAAAAAAAACTCTCAGCAAGGTGGTAATAGAAGGGTCATACCTCAACATAATAAAAGCCATATATGAAAAACCCACAGCCAACATCATACTCAATGGACAAAAACTAAAACCATTTCCCCTAAGGAACAGGAATAAGACAGGGATGCCCACTTTCACCACTCCTGTTCAACATAGTGCTGGAAGTATTAGCCATTGCGATCAGTCAAGAAGAAGAAATAAAAGGTATCCAAATTGGAAAAGAAGAAGTAAAACTGTCCTTATTTGCAGAACACATGATATTGTACATGGAAAACCCTAAAGACTCCATCAAAAAATTATTAGACTTAATAAATGAATTCGAAAATGTAGCAGGATACAAAATTAATGCCAAGAAATCTGTGGAATTTCTATACCAATAGTGAACTTATAGAAGGAAAGACTAGCCAAAACCTGTTTGGCTCAGTGAATAGAGCGTCTGTCTGTGGACTGAAAGTTCCCAGGTTCGATTCCGGTCAAGGGCATCTACCTTGGTTGTGGGCACATCCCCAGTGGGGGCATGCAGGAGGCAACTGATCGATGTCTCTCTCTCATCAATGTTTCTGACTCCCTATTCCTCTTCCTTCCTCTCTGTAAAAAAAAAAGCAATAAAATATATTTTTAAAAAATAATAAAATAATAAATAATAAAAGAAAGAGAGACTAAAAAAGCAATCCCGTTTACTATCGCACCAAGAAAATTAAGATGCCGGGGAATAAACTTAACTAAGGAGGTAAAAGACCTATATGTGAAAAACTACAGGACACTGAAAAAAGAGACATAAATGGATAGAAGAGCATACCGTGTTCATGGATTGGTAGAATCAACATAATCAAAATGTACATACTACCCAAAGCAATCTACAGATTCAATGCATTCCCCATTAAAATACCTACAGCATATTTCACAGACCTAGAAAGAACTATTCAAAAATTCATTTGGAATAATAAAAAAAAAAAGACCCCGAATAGCCACAGCAATCCTGAGAAAGAAGAACAAAGTAGGAGGGATCTCAATACCAATTATCAAACTGTATTACAAAGCCACTATTCTTAAAACAGCCTGGTGCTGGCACAAGAATAGACATATAGATCAATGGAATAGAATAGAGAACCCAGAAATCAACCCAAATCACTATGCCCAATATATTTGGCTAGGGAGGCATGAAAATAAAATGGAGTCAAGACAGTCTCTTCAACAATTGGTGCTGGGAAAATTGGACAGATACATGCAAAAAAAATTAAACTAGACCACCAACTTACACCATACACAAAAATAAACTCCAAATGGATACCAGACTTAAACATTAGGTGGAAACCATAAAAATACTAGAGGAATCCACAGGCAGAGAAATCTCAGACATATGCTGAAGGAACTTCTTCACTGATACTGCTCCTAGGACAATGGAAAATAAAGAGAAAATAAATGGGACTATATCAAAATAAAAAGCTTTTCCACAGCAAAAGAAACCATCAACAAAACAACAAGAAAGCCTACTGCATGGGAGAACATATTTGCCAATGTCATCACAGATAAGGGTTTAATCTCCAACATTTACAGGGAACTCATACAACTTAACAAAAGAAAGATAAACAATCCAATCTCAAAATGGACAATGGACCTAAATAGACACTTTTTGAAGGACAGAAGGAAGGCCAAGAGACATATGAAAACATGTTCAAATTTACTAATTATCTGAGAGCTGCAAATCAAAATGACAATGCAGTACCATCTCACACCTGTCAGAATGGCAACCATCAACAAATCAACAAACAACAAGTGTTGGCAAGGATTCTGAGAAAAAGGAACCCTTGTGCACTGCTGGTGGGAATGCAGACTGGTGCAGCCACTGTGGAAATAGTATGAAGTTTCCTCAAAAAAACAAAAATGGAATTTCCATCTGACCCAGTGATCCCACTTCTAGGAATATATCCCAAGAAACTAGAAACACTAATCAGAAAGGATATATGCACCCCTATGTTCGTAGCAGCACAATTTACCATAGTTAAGATTTGGAAACAGCCTAAGTGCTTATCAGCAGATTTAGAAAACTACAGTACATCTACACAATGGAATACTATGCTGCAGTAAAAAAGAAGGAATTCTTACCATTTGCAACAACATGGATGGAACTGGAGAGCATTATGCTAAGTGAAATAAGCCAGTCAGAGAAAGATAAATATCACATGATCTCACTCATTTGTGGGATATAATAAACAACCTAAATTGATGAACAGGGACAGCTCCAGAGACAGAGAAACATTGATCAGACTGCCAAACCTCAGAGGGAAGATAGGGGAGGGTGGAGAAAAGGAGGAGAGATCAACCAAAGGACATGTATGCATGAATATAAGCCTAACCAATGGACATGAACACCAGGGGGATGAGGGCATAAGTGGGGGGGGAAGGTTGGGGAGCTAATGGAAGGAAAAGGACACGAGAAATTAAAGAAAAGTGGAAGAAGAAGGCGGGTGGGGTTGATGGAGAAGGTGCTAGAGAGGGGCTGGAGCACAGAAGACAAGGCAGAACACACTCCATCTTCAAGCCACACCCCCACTCTTCAAAGCAAGGGCCCACTCTAGACAGGACATGGGAGAAAAGCCTCCCAGGGGAATGGCATTTGACAGAGCTGTGCCAGGCCCCCTCTCCTTGAGGGGTCTCCACAAGGTTTCTACTCATACTTCTCAGGGTCCCATCTGGAACAGAGGAAGGTGGACCAAGTGATCCCTAGAGGTAACCTTGTACCATCCTCACGACCACGATGGTGGCCCAAGCCACCTCTATGTCTCGCCCAGATATGCCATCCACCTCCCACTGCTGCCACTTCTGTCCTTGCCTTCCTGCAGTTATCCTATTCAACATGGGAGCCAGAGCTATCCTATTACTCAGACCCTCTAATGGCTTCACTCTCCATCAGAGCGAAAGATTTTATCTCAATTAAAACCTGCAAGGACCTACCTGCCCTGGCCCAGCTTACCCCATCACTCCCATCAGCCCCGCCACTTAAGCCATCACCATTGCTTGCCACCTTCCTTTCTCTTGACACAACATCCAATCTGCCAGCAGATCCTGGCAGTTATGCCTTCTCAACACATGCAGAATTTGACCACTTTGCTCCACCACCATTCCACAACCCTGGGCCAAGCCACCACCCTCTCAGGTTGGATGATCATACCTCCTGGTCTCACAGCTTCCACACATTGTCCCCCACCCACCACCATCTCAACTATGATTGTGGCAGGCAACATAATGCCACCACCCACATATTCCCATGTACTACTCCCTAGAACCTGGGAACATGTTGCCGTAAATAGCAAAAGGGATTTTGCAAGTGGGATTAAGATTAAGGATGGGGAGAGAGCACCTGAAGGAGGAGGGTGGTCTGGTGAAGAAGACTTAGCATTGGAAGAAGGTCAGAGGGAAGTCATTGTGAGAAGGTTTCAATACCCAAGGTAGCCTTGTCCCCAGGGTTCCGCAACACAGGCAGTGCTGACTTGAGATGTAGGAGGTTATGTACAAGGATGAGAGCGTGGCCTGGAGAAGCTAAGGGCAGCAACCCAAGCTGAGAGTCAGCAAGAAAGAGGGACCACAGTCCTACAACCATAGGCAATAGCATTCTGCCAACACCTGAGTCAGCTGGGAAGCCAAGCCTGCCTCCAGACAGGCAGGCACTGGGCCCTGCCCACACCTTGACTTTAGCCTGGTGACGCTGTATCCTACTTCTAACTTCCAGAACTAGAAGATGATAAACATATGTTGCTTAAGCCACCAAGTTTGTGGTAATTTGTTACAGCAGCAAGAGGAAACTAATCCAATTCCCCATCCAACAGCCTGGGGAAATCTAAGTCAGGCCGTGTCACGTGTCTGCTCAAGACCCTGTAGTGGCCTTTAGTCTGACTCAGGGTAAAAACCAAAGTCCTTACAAAGGCCTCGAAGGCATTAGAGCAAACAAGAGGGCTGGGCCCTCCTCTGAGGTAGGGAGCGCTGGCATCAGGGAGTGCCAATGGTCCCTTGCAGCCTGGGCGTTGGACACTGGCCAGAGGGTTCAGCCATACCTGCTGCATGTGGGGCTCCCTTTGCCAGGTGTGGCCTTCATATCCAGGGGAGGGGGAGGGGAGAGGGAGAGAGCAGGGGAAAGGGTGCAAAAGTCAGTATTCTCTTGAGTGGGCCTCCTGTGAAATGTACCAAACCGGAAGGAGAAGTGAGCAAGGTGAGAGCCTTGCCTTTCAGACTAGAATCTCTGTCTGAGTGGGAATGTGAGGTCTGGGAGCCCCACATGGGCCAAACCACAAGGATGATTTCTGACTGTGTCCCTGGCACTCAGGAAGATGCCAGGTGGGGGG